>JAJJWW010012154.1:0-155198 GCA_023531295.1 Papaver armeniacum
CGAACCATGAAGGATGCTCAACTCAGATATCCGAAAACTGAAAGAGCATGCCTGGCATTAGCTTTGTAGGAGCAGAATATCGCGACATCAATATTTTGCGAGATTAATAAACGACTACACTGCGAGGGCGTCGCAGTGAGGTAATATAAATGACGCAATAGATGACGATAGCCAAAACATGAGAAAAGTATGAAGACTTGGCGAGATCTAGGGGTGTCGCAAGATAAAACGTTTATAACACTCGCGACACTTCGCGAGTTATTCCCGAAAATAAAGGACAGCCTAGCTGTCATCCACCGCGTATTACCCTATATAAAGGGTTGAGTTAGTCTGTTGTGAGGGAGATCTTTTTTGAATTGTTAAGCAAGTCATTAGGAGAGAGAAAATTAAGAGTGATTGTGATTTCTTCAGCTCTGTTCTACATTTCTTTGTAAACCTTTCAAGAAATAATTAATAAAATATATTGTTATTCATCTTCAAATGGATTAATTAAGCAAATTCGAGTGAGGGGTGTAGTGTGGGATTTCCTGCAACTACATATGCGCTAGAAACATGGATTATTCTAAAAGATTGTAACAAAAATTATCCGAATCAAGAAAATGAGAGAGAAAGATGTTAAATCAGATGAGGTAGAGGAGTTAAGAAACAAGGAATATGATGAAGATATGGAGTACAGTTTAGTTAATGAATTTCACGAAAATATCAGAGGAAGAATACATAAACGAGATTTTGAAGGAAAGAAGATTATAGATGTGGAGAAAATATCGTCTTTGAAAGAGTGGGAAAAACAGAAAATAACATTTACAGCAGCTGAAGTACCTAAAGAAGGACTGAATCATACATCTCCATTAGTGATCACAATAAATGTATGCAAAAATGAAGAAGAATCGGCGAAAGCAGCGGAAGAGTGGGCAATAAATAGGATTTTAGTAGACACAGGTAGTTTGGTGAGCATCATGTTTTACCATACTTACAAAAAATTAGGATATAAAGATGAAGAAATGATTTCCCCAGCGTATTATATCCATGGTTTTGGAAAATCTATAACAAAACCTAAAGGAGAAGTAAAGTTACGAATTCTGCTTGGAGAAATTGAAACGCAAGTAACAGTGAGTGTAGTGGATATGGAATCGCCGTACAACATGTTATTAGGGAGGCCGTGGGTACATGCAATCAAGGCTGTAGCATCAACACTTCATCAGTGTATCAAATTTCCTACGCCAACTGGAATTGGTGAAATTAGAGGAGATATTGATAAGGGGAGAATATATCATCAAGACGAAGTAAAGCATTATGAAGAACGAGTGAAGAAGCGAAGAGATCGTAAGAAAATGGTAAAAGCAGCTAGAAAAGAAGAAGAATTTAAAATTTACATGATAAGGGCAAAAGAAGGAAGAGGAATACCTAGCGAAATCTCGCAGAGTAAAGAAATGAAAGGACCAACCCCTATGGGAGAACCGAAAGCTAGTTACATCGCAGCAGAACAAACAAAAGAGGTGAATGTTGGAACTGAAGAAGAACCCAAGGTGTTAAAAATTGGAACTAAAATGGAAGAAGATGAAGAAAAAAGAACTATTGATTTGCTGCGAGACTATAAAGATATCTTCGCGTGGGATATGGATGAAATGCCTGGTATAGACCCATCTGTAGCTTGTCATAAATTGGAGATTGACAAAAATATAAGGCCATTCAAACAAAGAATTAGGAAGATTGCAACAGCATATCACCCTCAAATAGAAGAAGAGTTGCAGAAAATGCTAGATGCAGGAATCATTAGACAAGCAAAATATCCCGAATGGATAGCAAATATGGTTATAGTCCCAAAGAAGAAGAAAGGGATAAGAATTTGTATAGACTTTACCGATCTAAACAAAGCTTGCCCCAAAGATAGCTTCCCGTTACCAGATATCCCGCAATTGGTTGAAGCAGCAGCAGGAAACGAAAGGATATCATCTCTCGATGGATATAAAGGATACAATCAAATTCCTCTCGCGGAAGAAGATCAAGAACATACTGCTTTCTTCGCTCCACGAGGATTATACTATTATACAAAAATGCCGTTTGGTTTGCGAAATGCTGGAGCAACATATCAAAGAATGGTAGAAAAGGTGTTCGCGAGATGGATACACAAAACGCTAGAGGTGTATGTAGATGATATGTTAATCAAAAGTAAGAAAGCAAAAGACCACATACAGGATCTGAAAGAAATTTTTGAACAAATGAGACATTTCAACATCAAAGTAAATCCAGAAAAATGCACCTTTGGAGTTGCTTCGGGAAAATTTTTAGGTTACATTGTATCAAAAGAGGGAATCCAAATCGACCCGGAGAAAGTACAAGCAGTTCGCGATATGCCAACGCCAGCGACAGTAAAAGATGTTCAGAAGTTAAATGGGTTACTAGCTTCGCTAGGGAGGCTTATCTCGCGATCATCTGATAAATGTAAACACTTTTTCAGCATTCTCAAAAAGGGATCAAAGTTCAGGTGGACGGACGAGTGTGAGAAAGCCTTTCAAGGAATAAAGGAACATTTAATGGATATATCAATTTTACAAAAAGCAGAACCGGGAGAAGAATTATTAATCTATCTTGCGACTACTTCGCATGCATTAAGTGCAGTATTGCTGCGAGTGGACGCAGGGGTAGAAAAACCAATCTATTACATCAGCAAAACCTTCAACGCCGCAGAAAGGAATTATTCAAAAATTGAAAAACTAATCATGGCTTTGGTTTACGCAACATTTAAACTTCACATATACTTTCAAGCGCACATTGTTAAGGTAGTAACGAAAGTGCCAATCGAATCAGTAATGAAAAATTCAAAAAGATCAGGGAGAGTTGAGAGATGGAATGCCCAAATAAGTAATTGCAAACTCAAATATGAAATATTGTCTTCGCCAAAGTCACAAGTGGTCGCGGATTTTTTAGCAGAATTTCCTTTGGAAGAGGATGAACCAGTAGAAGAAATAATGGACGTAGATGAAGAACATGGAGATCCAAAAGATTTGTTAACTGAGCCGAATAGATGGGAAATATTAGTAGATGGGTCATCTAATGGAGAAGGTAACGGGGTTGGAATTGTTGTGATATCGCCAGAAGGTAACAAAATGGCTTTTTCCTTCAGATTAGAATTCGCGTCAACCAATAATGAAACAGAATATGAAGCTATAATACATGCTTTGCGATTCGCAATAGAGATGAAATTGGAAAACGTGAGGATTACCAGTGATTCACAATTGGCTATTCGCCAAATAAAAGAAGAATATACTATAAATGAACCATCTTTACAAAAGTACAAGAAACTTGTTGATGAGCTGTCGGTGCAGATACCAAAAATAAAATGGAGGCATATATCAAGGAGAAATAATAGACTCGCAGATGCATTTGCCTTTATCTCAAGTATGATGACAGATCCGACTGCGAGAAATATAAAGATACAAACACTTTTGGCACCGTCAATTAATAAAGAAGAAGAACAGGAAATAGATGTAATGTTAATAGAAGATGGAATACAAACGCTTTGCGAAGAAGATTGGAGAGCAGAACTTCATGCATACTTGACAAAAGGGGAAACACCAAGAAATAGATTAGAAGTACACAAATTAAAAAGCCGGGCAACAAATTATGAATTAAGGGATGGAGTACTGTACCGACGATCTTTTAATGGACCTTCATTCAGATGTGTAACAAGGAAAGAAGGAGAAATCATATTGAAGATGTTGCATAGCGGGGACGCTGGTAATCATAGTGGTGGAAGATCTTTAGCATATAAAGCAAAGATGCAGGGCTATTACTGGCCATATATGCATGAGGACGCGAAACAAATATCAAGGCGTTGCGAAGATTGCCAAAGACATGGGAAGAAGATACATGCACCGGGAGCGCCATTAAATTCTTCAACAAGTGTGTGGCCTTTTGGAAAATGGGTTTTGGATATTGTGGGACCATTTCTACCAGGAACAGGACAGAGAAGATATCTAATTGTCGCCACTGATTACTTCACAAAGTGGGCAGAGGTGAAAGCGGTACAACACATTCGCGACAAGGATGTTTTTACTTTCATATTTGAGAACATTATATGCAGATTTGGGATTCCAGCACAGTTGGTATCTGACAACGGGAAGCAGTTTGAAGGACAAAATATAGAATTGCTACTTAATGCGTTTCAGATACGATGTGGAAAATCAACTCCTCTATACCCGCAGGCTAATGGCCAGGCAGAGGCGACAAATAAGACAATCGCAGATATATTAAAGAAGAAATTAGAAGGATACAATAAAGGATGGTGCGAACAAGTACCCAATGCAGTATGGGCTTATAATACAACTAGAAGAGAAGCTACAGGCATGTCACCTTTTTGTTTAACATATGGGGTTGAAACTGTGCTACCGACAGAAGTTATGATTCCAACAACAAAGAAAGAAGCTTGGGAGAAAAACCTCAGTGCGGGTAATATTTTGATCAAATTAGATGAATTAGAAGAAAAAAGAGAAAGAGCACTACAACATATGGAGAATTATCAGCGAAGATTAGCCAGAGAATATAATAAACGTGTCAAGATACGCGACTTTCAACCAGGAGATCTGGTGCTGCGAGAGACACCAATATATCAGCGTGAAAGTGGTGGTAAATTGGCAAGAAAATGGGATGGACCTTATATCATTAAGGAAATAGTTGGCACAGGGGCTTATAGATTAATGGATCCTAAAGGGAGAGATGTAGGACAAAGATTGGATAGACCATGGAATAGGTTGTATCTCAAGAAGTATTATCCATAAAAGACAGATGAAATGATAAGAACTTGGATGAAATGTTTTTGCAACAGAATGATGCCGAGATTAAACAAAACAAAGAAAGATCATGCGAATATCTCGCAAGCAATACATTACAGAAAATGAATGATTGAATGAATTAATAAAAATGAAAGAGTGAGTGAATGGGACGAACCTTTATGGCGTACACCTTAGTTCGCGAATGATATTTCGCAAGAGGCAAATGTAAGACCTAAAGTGCGTCATGTAAGGGGGTATCTCTTGACATGGCTCAGGGGAAAGGTTACACCGCTCCTGGAACCTGAGTCATGGAGATTTGGGGCCCATAAAAGCCTATCCGGGGGAGATACCTTGGATTTCCAACTATATATATATGGTTATACCCTGGTTGGACGCCCGAGGGTCTCTTCCAAGGAGTCAGTGTATGCTCAAGGCGCCGGGGTACACGGTTGAGCCAAGAGTGCCTGGGGCATTTGAAGTGTCTCGGCCATTCTTGGCAAGTCTTGGTATACGCTGCACTCGGCCCAAAGAAAACTCCACTTAGGGTGCAGTCTCGTAACCATAAACCATATAGGTATAAGGGATAAGAGGCTGCGAAAACAACTGGTTGTTGTTAAGACCGGATGGGAGGAGCTAGTCTTGTATGGCCGATGTACGCCTCCTTGAAGGGGCAACCGGGGAGAAGATAAGGGCGGCACCCTCCATTAGGGAGCTGATAAGTGTCAAAAGACGCAAATGTCATGAGACTTTATTTTCGCAAGGAAATTTAGACTTGTCATATTTGTGCAATGATCCTGTAGAGGCAATAATACTGACGCAAGGATAAGGAGAGATTAATGGGTTTTTGCATGAAAATGCAAAAACGTCCTGCGATTTCGTCGCAAAGACGGCAATGTCATGGGGCTTTATGATTCGCAAGAATGTTTAGGCCTGTCATATTATCGCAAATAAAATATCCTGCAGAGGCAAAAATACTTGCAAAACGATAAGACAAGATCAATGGGTCTTTACATGAAAATGTAAAGACGGCCTGCGATCTTGTCGCGATGAGGGATGGCAAAATAAGACCTTTAAATAGGAAGGCAAAATAAGACCATACAATTAATGATAAGACAAGATCAATAGATATCTTCATTATGAAGAAATCCTGCGATCTTGTCGCAATAATATATTTCAACAAAAAAGGTAAATGAAGAGAAGATAATAAGAGTTAATCATCAGGGAATTTGTCCTCCAAATCAAAAGAAGTATTTCAACAGAAGTACATCATTAAAAAAGTTTAAATAAAAATGCAAAATTACAGAAATCATTCAGTTCTCCACATCAACTCCTTCGACAATAAAAGATGTTACTGGTTCCTCAACAATTTTATCAGTCTCTTTTTCGCCAGTTGGACGATTTATATCGGAAGTTCCTTCATTTGGATCCTTACTGAAAATTTCATCATTAGCGACTTCTTCGCAGCTTTGATAGTCATAATCACTGTCAGGGGAATTGGGAACTTCATCATCACTTACTTCCAGAGGGGCAACAGATACGGGATCAAGAGATTTAGATAGCAAAACACCATTCACAAGAATTTCAGCTTTAAGATGAAGTTGACGAAGGAGGCCCTTTTGCTGATTTTTGCTCTCTATATCTTTGTAACCACACATATAGTTGAACCTTCTTTCTGCTCTATCGCGAGATTGCATAAGGGAAGTTACAAGCATTTTATTCTCCTTGCGAATTTTTGAGTGGTCGGATTTCAAAGCAGTAAGGGAGGAGTGAAGATTTTTCTCAGACTCTGCGAAACAAAGAATAAAAGCAAAAAAATATTATAAAGAAGAACAAAAATTATAAAGCACTGATAAAAGAAGAATACATGAGGCAGTCAACTTTTATGACTACCTTCCTTTTGCGAGATAAGGTGCTGGGTTAACGCAGAACAACTATTCTCCAGTTGATCCATGGTGACATCAAAATTATCACCAACTAATCCTTTCATACGAGCTCGCAAATTTTTTTCATTAGAAATAAGTGTAGCATTTTCTTTTGCGAGGGAAGAATTGGATTTCTCCAATTGGGAACATTGATCCTTGAGTTGATTCGCTTTTACACTTAAAGTTATTCTACCCTGAATAAGTTTATCTTTCTCGACAGTAACTTCTTCAAGATTATTTCTCAGCGAACGAAGTGATTGTTCTTGCTCTTTACACAATTTTTGACAAATATCATACTGCTGCGAATAACATGACACCTTGTTTAAAAGAATTCGCTTCTCTTGGGAAAGAATTTCATTCTCATCTGATAAAGTTTCCAACTTTAAATTAGCTTTAGTCAAAGAATACGAGAGGCGAGATAAGTCGCTACTTAACAAGTCGTGTTTCTGAGCTAAATCAGCATTTTCCTTAGAAAGATTATCTATTTGGTCAACAACATATGTATGAAGATTATCTAATTGGTTATATTGCTCCACCCAAGAATCTTTATCACCTCGAACTTCTTCAACAGTAGATTCCAACTGATATATCTCCATTTTTCGTTTCTGTTTTAAAGCTTGAAGGGTGAACAAGGACTTGAGTACTAAAAAAAAAAAAAAAAAAAAAAATGTAGAGGCAAATTGTACCTTTTAAGTCTTCATTCTTCTTGCGAAGATTGTCGCGGTCTAGTGAAATGTCGAGAAGATTGTTCTTTAAGATCTTAACTTCTTGCTCCAAAGATGTTCGCGACACTGTGTTGGAGCCAAAGTATTTATTCAAGGATTCAAAAACACAAGATTTGATAGGATCAGTGGAGGTTTTCTTGACATCGTTCATGCTGTCTGATAAAACTTTAAAAGCTACATCTATTCCTTCTAAGTTTTCTTTGGTAAGAGGGATAGATTCAGAAGAGGAGGAAGGAAAGGTTGAATCATTCTTGGTCGCAAGAACGCCAGCTGAAGAGGTCTGAAAAACAGGTGAAGGAGAGACAAAAGCATTAAGAGAAAAAGTTGAGAGGGGTACATTTTGAAGAATTTCATTCATAGAAAACTCAGGAATTGATTTATCCTGCGAAGATATCGCAGGAAAAGGGGAATTATCTTGAAGAGAAGGAATTGGTTTATCCTACGAGGTAATTGTTAGAAGAGATGAATCGCTTTGCGAAGGCACAACAGGAGAAGGAATAAGTGTGAATCCAGGAAAGGAAACAGAAGGTGCGACAGGTTTAGAATGGCGATGCCTTTTGGGAGATCTATCATCATTTTTGTCACCCTGCGAATTACAAGTTAAATTAGAAACAGAGGCAACAATATTGTTATTAAAGGAGTAAATGTTTCTTAGATACCTTGCCACTCGCAGGCTGCCTTTTAGAAGCAAAGGATTTCGATTTTGAACCCGAAGGATTGTTAGGGTTCATAACGGTGAACTTGGTACTGGTCTTGTCTTTGCTGAAATAAAAATGATAGGAGAAACATTAAAAGAAGAACAATATCCAAATAAAAGACAATAAGAGAGATCAATCATGAAATAATCAAAATTAATAAGATCTGCAGACCTTGATGCCATAGAAACAGCAGCAGAAGAGTTACAGTAGGAAGACAATGAAGGAAAACGGCAGAGAAAAGTTGCAGACAACGAAGAGGGTGAAGTGAAAGAAGAGAAGAATTTTCAAAAGAGACTCCTCTTTAAATAGGCGGGAGAAGAGTAACCGGAAGAACCGGTAAAAAATAAAGTTTTAGATACGTGTAAACAGTCATTCCTAAATTCACGGAATTCTGTCGGTAAAAGAATAATGAACAGAAAATAGATGGTAGCGACGTATCGAAATATCCATTCTCATGACATTCTCTTCTTCGCAGAGAAGACATGAGAAGAGGCAAGATGTAGGAGCAGAATATCGCGACATCAATATTTTGCGAGATTAATAAACGACTACACTGCGAGGGCGTCGCAGTGAGGTAATATAAATGACGCAATAGATGACGATAGCCAAAACATGAGAAAAGTATGAAGACTTGGCGAGATCTAGGGGTTTCGCAAGATAAAAACGTTTATAACACTCGCGACACTTCGCGAGTTATTCCCGAAAATAAAGGACAGCCTAGCTGTCATCCACCGCGTATTACCCTATATAAAGGGTTGAGTTAGTCTGTTGTGAGGGAGATCTTTTTTGAATTGTTAAGCAAGTCATTAGGAGAGAGAAAATTAAGAGTGATTGTGATTTCTTCAGCTCTGTTCTACATTTCTTTGTAAACCTTTCAAGAAATAATTAATAAAATATATTGTTATTCATCTTCAAATGGATTAATTAAGCAAATTCGAGTGAGAGGTGTAGTGTGGGATTTCCTGCAACTACAAGCTTACGTAATGCAGAGTTTCAGCCATTATTTACTGTCCAACAGAGTCGTTCTCGTCTCCAAAGCTGATCCCATAAAGTTTTTACTCTCCAAACCCGCTCTGATAGGAAGACCTGCAAAATGGCTGCTTCAGATGTCAGAGTTTGACATAGTATGTGTTTCTCCCAAAGCAATCAAAGGTCAAGCAGTAGCAGATTTATTGGCTACTTTTCCAGGGGAAGATTCCATGACACTACAGGATGATGTACCAGGTGAATTTCCAGAAATTTCAGTCGTCAAGGAAGAAACGTGGCTACTATACTTTGATGGATCTGCCACTCCTAACAATGATACTGGAGGAGCGGGAATAGTCTTGGTCTCTCCATCTGGTGAAGTATTCTCACATTCATTTAAGCTGGATTTCCACTATACAAATAACTCAGCAGAATATGAAGCCTTTTTGCTAGGATTATCCTTAGCTAAACAAGCAGGAGTGAGGTACCTGGAGATCAGAGGAGATTCAAAATTGTTAGTCAATCAAATGAATGGGACATACTCTCTCAAGGAGATAACGCTTGCTCCATTCAGAGCCGAGGCGCAACGACTCCTAACTCATTTCACCGACGCAACTATCACTCATACTGGTCGGACCAACAACAGACGTGCTGATTACTTGGCAACCCTCGCCTCCAAGCTGCAATTCGAAGGGTCAGAGAAAGCTATCATAGTCCAAAGACGAGTTGTATAATCCACATGGCTTAGTCAAACTGAAGCTGCTCAAGCAAATGACTGGAGGGCACCTATTATTCACGAGCTGAGCAGTTCCGTTACAGAAGGAGCAGTCAGTCTCAAAGAACTAAAGAACTTCTTCTTGCTCCACGGAGCCTTGTACCATCGTAACCCAGATGCATCTCTATCACGGTGCCTCGGCGAAGAAGAAGCGAAGGAAAAACTCGAAAGTGTGCATCAGGAAGTGTGCGGACAGACACTGGTAATAACACTTTATAGAAGACTCCAAAGACTCGGATACTACTGGCCCTCCATGGAAGCACAGTCGAGGACCTTGCAGGGAGCTTGTCCTAATTGTCAGACGCCTCCTCATCATTTGGAGATCCTGATACTTCATCACGCTGGGGACTGGAGTCAACCTTACATCGAATACCTTCGAAACAAAAAGTCGCCATCAGAAAAGAAAGATGCAATAAAGCTCATACAGAGAGCTAAGAGATTTGTCTTTCTTGACGGAATCTTATACCGCAAAAGCTTTGGAGGAGACTTGTTGAGATGCCTGGCCGAAGATGAAATCCTGACAGTCTTGAAAGAAACTCATGAAGGAGAACACCAAGGGAAAAAGAAATTGTTTCTCCAAATCCACGAGAAATATTACTGGACGACTATGGAAGACGATGCAGCCGCATACGTTCAGAAGTGCCATCAATGCCAGGTTCACGGTAACCTTATTCATACTCCTTGTCTTCCATTATACTCTGTGAATAGTTCATGGCCTTTCTATAGCTGAGGACTTGATATCATCGGAAAGGTCAATCCAGGATCTTCAAAGAAACACGAATACATCATCACGGCTACTGAGTATTTCACTAAATGGGTCGAAGCAATCCCGCTCAGAGGTACTACAGGGGCAACTATTGCAGCTTTCATCAAGGAACACATTATCTGTAGATTCGGCGTCCCCAAACATATCATCACAGATAACGGGACTCCTTTCGCCAATAAAGATGTCGAAAAATTGCTCAAGGAGTACGGGATCAAACAGATTTTCTCCACGCCATACTATCCCCAAGGAAATGGTCAAGCAGAGAGCACCAACAAAACTTTGATTCGGATCATCAGTCGAACAATTCATGACAATCCACGGTCATGGCATGAGTAATTACCCATGGCTTTGTGGGCTTACAGAACTGCGCCAAGAAGCTCGATTGGAACATCACCGTATTCGCTCGTTTATGGGGCTGATGCCATACTCCAAGCTGAGATAAAAATTCCTTCGGCAAGGATTGCAGCGGCTAGTGGAATACGATGGGATGAAGCTGAAGTGTCCAAGTCAAGAGTTGCCGAACTGTACATGCTGGAATCAAGGAGATCTAAAGTAGAAAAGTATGTGGAAGCCTAGAAACAGAGAATATCCAGAGCTTACAACAAAATGGTAAAACCTCGAACTTTCCAAGTAGGAGATTTGGTATTAAAGACGGCAAAGCACATTCAACAAGACATGTCCGCTCCCAAATTCTCTCCAAAATGGGAAGGGCTGTATGTTATCATCAAAGCGGTGTATAGTGGATACTAAAAAAATTTAGCAGTCAGTGGAGGAAAGGAAGGAAATATTATCAACGGCAAATGGCGCAAAGCCTATTATGCTTGATCAGCAGCAGATAATTAACCTTTATTCAAATACATCTCAAATGTAATTTATTTCAAAGAGCATGAAAAATGCTCGTTTGTTCACCAAACATTCATCAATTGAACAAAAAATTCCTCATGCTATCAGATTATTCTACCTTATCAGAAACCTACATTTCAATTCTCCTAAATGATCACTCAGAGCAAACCGTCCAGCAATGGATAATCCCTATAAGAAACTCTGTCAAGTTTCTTCTGGAAGATCCTGGCCTTTACCTTCAAATCCTCGACCACCTTCTCGACCCTAGCCGACTCCAAAGCCAGTATCTTCTCCTCCTTCAATAAAGCAGTGGTCATGGAAATCGCATCAGCAGCCTCCGCCGCCTTATGAATCTTGATTATCTCAAGTCGACGACGAAGCCAGCTCACATTGAATCGCAATGTCTCACAATTGGAAACCATCTCATCCCACTTGTGCAGTTCCTGATTCTTGACATCCCGCGGGTGCATTTGGTTCATCTCTTCAATGATCGGTAACAGCCCTGCAACTGTGGTCAAGAGGGTTGGTAGAAAACCTTTCCATACTTCAGTAGTAGCAATATGCCCATACTTTTTCCAGATCTTGGTATACAGAGGCACATGACACTTGGGAATGACGAATCCACCGACCACCTCATTGTCCGGGAAAGTATTGATCAAGGGAGCTTCAAACAAGAGTCCAGCCGTCGGGTATTCATGAGCATGAACACTATCTCCTGTCTCCATGGATTATGCAGAATCTTCACATGCCTGGTTGATGCTATCTTCAACCTCAACCACGGTCACGGACTTTCCACTCCTTCTCCTTCTAGCATCAACAACGACACGAACGTCCGCCTGTGACGAAATGAGGAAGTGTTTAATTTTGTCGAAACTGAGCATGGTAAAACTTCAAGAATTATAAGATTGCTTACAGATGATCCAGTCTCAGCGGGAGCCGACCTATACCGGGCAGGAGTTCTGACAGTCCGCTTGGGCCTCGAATTGTGAGAAGAAGGATTTTTCTGATTATCCTGCAACAAATCATTCCCTACGATCAATAACCTCGATCAAACAGGGACGAAGAAGATGTACAACTTACCGAGATAGACGCTTCTATTCCATGCTTCGACTGAAGTCTGTTTCGAGAAGAAGTATTATCGCTATACATGGTATGAAAGGTATGGCAATCGAAAATTTTTTCTGTGAAACTAACTCGGGAATGGAAGAAATGTTTGCGCAAGTATTAAACCCTAAACCTTGGAGATATATACAAGATAGGCAGGCACTTATCTTCTGCAAACAGTCAATTCAGTTGTGGGTTTTACTGAAACCCTAAGTCTTTGAACAAGGTCAATACTAGAGATGCGGAGTAAAATAATGCACTGGGGACTGACCAAAGCTAGGCACGGTCAGCAAGTCACACGGCTTTATGTGTTACATTGTCTGTTCCTGGATGTTTTCACAGATGGAAACCATAAATCAAGCAAAGGAAGATTATAATGGGTTCGGCATGTGAAGATTGGTTCACTTTATTTGATTCAATCAAGAAGAAATAGCATTAATGAAAGGGTCTCTCGTTTGAAAGGAAAATCTTAATACTTCAATAAAGTTGATTGAATGAAGATGTTTACTACGAAAGCTAAAAATGTTTAAATGCTAAAAGAGAAAAGGGGATTGAAAGTAAAGCTACTCGTCAGATTCATCCGAGTTTTCAGATTCATCATCACTGTCCTTTTCAGAATCTTCATCACTATCCTTCTCGGAATCCTCTTCGGAGTCATTGTCAGAATTATCGATGAAATCTGGATGGATATCAAGATCATCTGAGTCTGAATCTTCTTCTGCTTCAGCTTCAACTTCAATTTGCTTCATGGTTCTCTAGAACTCTCTGGAATACCGGTCAGGCTTGATCTTACGCTCTGGTAACTCCCATGTAGTTTCTTATTCAGAAGCATCAGCGTCGGAGTCAGAAGGTACCCCGTCCAAGAATTGGCGTCTCTCCTCAGCCTTTAGTATTCTGCGCCGGATTCGATCCTTTCTGCATTGACAAGTGACCGGTTGTCAGCCGAGCAAAGATAATTTCACTTTCTCACTCTACTAAATATAAATGAAGTACGTGGTAAGAAAGAGTTCGTTTCCACAGAGAGGCTTTTGTTGTTATAGAATTTCAGTTTCTTAGTAACCAAGGGGGGATTTTTGTTTTATCTAAGCAATAAAAGTAATTGAAAGCAATAAAATAATTTGAATAATCAATAAGGAGAAAATATTGGCCACGGGATAGTATCATTCACAAACATGTATTATCATCAATGACTAGAATTGATATTTTAATCTCTCATTTACTAAAAGTCCTAGGATACCTTGATCGCAAGAATATCCCGCTAATTCCCTGATTTCATCACAACCACATTAAAAGATGTATATGAGAATTCTTCCTAGAAAGCAACCTAACGTGTAAAAGCACAATCAAGTTTAACTCCCTAAAAGCAATAAGTTCTATGGAATAAGACTAATCAATGCAAACGAACGTGTGAAAGCACTAATCCGTTTTAACAAAAGTTATGATTCACTTGTGACTAGTATGATATATCACTATAATCACTACCCACAATTATGCTACTTAGAATCAGGGATAAACAACTTTTTCGTATTGAAAACCCTAATATAGTTCTAGAGATGAATGCAAATCGGATTGATTCCGGACTCAACCTAACAAGTATTCAAATCATATAACACTATTAATTGTGAATCACAAACAATAAATTACTGAGACAAAACTAATTCACAGATTCAAATAACATGTTGAGAAATCAACTTTATCCCATAACCAATAATAATTGTTTAGCTACTCATAGCTATGGAGTTCATTATAAAAATATTAATTGAATAGAAGAAGATGAACAAAAGCAAACTCTAGAAGCGTAAACAAAAGCGGCTCTCTCCAAGTTCCAAGAATAATTCATGATACCCAAAGTTGTAAAAGTCTTTCCTTTAAATAGCTTTGCTTTCCAAAATTAGGTCAAGTCTCAAAGGTCCAATAGATAGAAGTCCACCAAGCCCATATGTGAGAAAAACCCGTGTAGAAAATATGCTCCAAAAACTGTCACCGGAAAACTGGTATTATGGCCGGAAATCGGTCGGAGAAGTGATCGGAAAACGGCCCAGGTGACCGGCAAAGTCCACCCGGTCAACGGTCAACGATTCAAATCGGCCAGGTCAAGTCACTGAGTCAAACCGGGTCAAGCACTGAGTCATATGACTCAACTCAGTGATGTCATCAGGTGAGTCAGGATCATGAGTCAGCTAGTCAGGTGATCTAACTGAGCTGACTTGTTTGAGCTGCCATGGCCTAAGCCATTGTGCACATGCCAGAGCTGTGTTGCACCAAGATGGCGCTGTACAACTCCAATCTTTCTTGGCAGTGCTTCAACACACCAACAGCCTCACTGCACCTGCAATATTTATCACCCACAATCCATTACACATAGCATAGCTCCTGCAATTGCACCTGAGCAGCACTAATCTCCATTCTAGCAACAGAAGCACCATCAACAGCATCTTCTTAATCTCAGCTTCCTACGGCTCACTATCACCTTCTCCATCTGAATCTCAAGAACACCAACACAACCAAAAATCGCCCCAGCAGTACAAGCCTTAGACTACCATCGAACCATACCCACATCATCAGTTCCTTTGCCAGACTGTCTGCATAAACACTTGACCAAAACCTCACCAACTAGAGCCATTTTACCTTCCTCCTAATTTCAGCACTTAACAAGCGCCTAATCTGTCGAAACATCCACCATAATTTGAACCACAAATCCCACAGAAAAATACCGACCAACAAACTCCTCCGTCTCGAAAAATATCACAACCAACAAACTCCTCGCAACGCGTCGCAGGATTAATGAACCCCTAGCCTCCATTATCAGCAAAATCATAAAGAAGACGTGAAGCCCTGTTTTGTAAGCAACCTTCATCATCCACTATGTAAAGGGCTAAATGAGTCCAAAGGGAATCTTTTTGGAATTGTGGAGCAAGTCATTAGAGAGAGAAAGTTTAAGAGTGCATTAGTAATTCTATTTTCCGTGTAAACACTTCAGAATTCAATCAATAAAATTCTTGATCTTACATCTCTCAAGGGATTAATTCATCGAGTAAGGGTGTGTGTGGGAAATCCCGCTACTACATACCTAAACATTCATCTACCCATTGAAAAAGAAAATGGCTAGAAGAAGAAATGTACAAGGGCAACCAACGATTGTAAGGAGAAGTGGCAATTGCAACTTCCGGAGAAGATCAAAACCAACCACCGCCATCTCCCTTGGAGGTCTCGAAACCACCTTCTGAATGGAGAAAACGAAGAAATCGCAAAGATTAGAAAGATTGAGACAAACAATACACGAAGAGAGACGGTTATCACATGCCATATCTCTTATCAATTCAGCTCATCCACCACTTGTAATCGCATCATTTCTTGCTCTAGCTCCATCTAATCGAGAAATCGAATGACATTGAGAGACACCGCCGCGAAAGAAGAAGGGAACAGAATCGTACCAATGTAAATATTAATGAAGAATATGAGAATACCCATTGCAAACCACCAATTCCACTCATTGCATTTGTGAATGCTCTTCGCGACTAACTTGTTATACATTTGATCTCATTCTGCTGCGAACGCAAGCTTGTTACCTCAATTCATAAATACGCCTTCAACATGACACTCGTAATAAAGAATAATAAGATTTCTAGATCATGTGCAAGAAACTTACGGTGGACATTGTCAACAACATCATAACAAGCTACCATCCTCAGCATCTCATGAGAATACTCTACAAGGATTATCAACCGATATTTTATTCGTGTGGTTGACGTGGAATCTCCATACAATGCGCTGATTGGGAGGCCATGGCTTCATGAAATCTTGGGAGCACATAACAACAACAAACTCGGAAAATTCCCTGCCGAGTTGTTCTTTTTCGCATTCAAGCTCTAATTCTAACTCCAAGCCTCTTCTCGATTCTGCAAATAAGAAACAACAAGTTAACAATTTACAAGCAATACTACGTAAATAAGAAGCAATAAGGTATAATAAGCAACCTTCTCCGTCGATATCATATCTTTAACCAAGGAAGTATGCTCTCGGCGTGAAGACTAACATCAACACCTAGGTTATTTCGGCATTATCTAAAATTTTGACAGCCCAGGCGAATAAATCATTACCGTTTATAACAAGGAGAGAACGAATTTGATCTTCTCGCTCACTAAGCAAGGAATTCTGGCGAAGCAATTCATCTCGCTCAATTTGTAATTCAAGGAGAGATTTTTGAAATGTTGCTAATGCCCGTGCACCATTATTAGCAATGCGATCTTTATCATCTATATGGTCACTAATTTTCTTCCTCAAAATTTTGGTTTCTTTATGGGACCCGAGAAACATTCGTTTAAATTGGTTGGCAGCACTTAAACCAGATCTATGCTCAATTTCTAAAAGACGATATTTGGTCTGAAGTTCATTTAATGAAAGAGAGTTAATTTTGTTCGATGAACTACTTAAAGAGTTGTTGAGGTGAGCGAGAAGAAGATTATTATCCATAGGATCAGAAATGTATGGAGAAGAATAGCCTCATCGGAGAGATTATATACATCTCAAAGTAATAAGTTAGGTAGCAATATGCGACCGATAAAATAAAAATAGTAAAAGGAGGTAAAATTTTATACCATAAAGTTGCCGATTGGCGTTTTGAAGAGTGTACACCTTATCCTTTTGGGAGTCAAGTTCGGTATTTAACTTTTGAATTCTCTCGTCTTTATCGCGAGATGACGCAGCTTCAATTTCTAACTCGAATCCTCTTGTTCAATTGGGAATTCTTCTTTTCAAGGCTGTTGCGTCTTCTCTCAGGCTGTCCGAGGCAACTACAAAGGAAGTTCTTCCAACCTATAAAAGAAGATAAAGGTCATTAAAACATATATATACTTAAACAATTTAAAGTTAGCAGGAAGTATGACCGCACACATACCAGACCCAAGTGCATTCAAAAGGTCAGAGACACAACTCTAGAGACCCCATTGAATGAATTATTGCCTTCCAAGAAAGCAAAAGATTACACACGTTCGCGAGAGCTCCACAAAGGACAAATTCCCCGGAAAGAATCTAAGAAGACTGGATAGTTGGTCCAAGGAGAGTTGGCCGGTTGAGCCCGAAAAGATGGGTTTGTATTATCATCATTATCATCGTAAGAATCAGAACTTGAGTTAACGAGAAGAAAACTCTTAGATAATGGAGCTTTAAGATTTATCTTTCGCTTTTTCCCTTACTTTTAATCTTCGCAAAGAATAGTTTCTTCAACTCCAACCCCTAGCGTAAAGATAAGAAACAAGAGGCAACAATATTGTTTTAAATAAGAAGAAAGGAAGTGTTTCAGTTTTATCGAAGCAATCACGAAGTTTCTTCTCAACCCGAAAGATTTTCAGCAATTATAGAAAGAAAGGCTAAAGCCAAATTTGAAGTCGGGAACATACCTCTTTCTTCTTCTCGTGCCATTTGAATTCCCAAGGATGATACCCTCGCGAGATTCGCAGAAGAACTGGCCCGCGATATAAGGACCATTTAAAATCAAGGGTACAACCCACCATTTCTCATCTTTGGAGTGGCGAGGAGTAGTATTATTACCCGGTGCCAATCAATATCCCGCATGAGCAATTTATCCTCGAGATTACGCCCCAAATGAGATTTCACATTCAATGCGTAATTTTCAAAAAAGTTTTCCACATTGTATTTCTCTGCTATTTCCAACCATGAGTTAGAGTATAAAGAACATTCATCAATCACCACTTAATTGATCTCGAGAGAATTTTTCATGGGCCAAAATTTCATAAAATAAAGGCAACTCAGATTGTACAAGGGAATGGGAAGTCCGAGAAGCTGACCTAGCGAGACTATAATCTTTTGATCATCACATTGATGATCATAAAACAGCTTAGAAAGAATAGATGAAGGTTCTTGATCAGAATGGTTGATAGAGTAAAACCTCTTCTCAAGCAACTTTTGTTGAACTTCTTCAAAAGAAGCTTTGTAAACCGATGAAAGCCATTTATCAGTATGGGAATGGATGGGAGATTGGAGATTAAGATCAGCGCAAGAAAGGACGAAGAAAAGATTTGCAGTACAGGAGCGCAAATTGTGGAAGGAGAGAGTCAAAGAAAGGTTGCAGAGAGAAACTAAAGAATGAAAAGGAGGGAAAAGAAAACTATATATAGGGAAAAGATCCTCGAGAAAAACGAGGTCATTTAATGCGAAGAGACATGAATGGTCAAGAATAAGCGGTTGAAAGAAACGTGTCAAGAAAAGACATTAATAATTAAAAGTACAAAATCAAACAGATAAAGATCATGAAACAATATTGTAAAAATATCATGATACTCTTCCCCTCCAGGAGAAATATGAGGAGAGATAGAGACGATACGATATATTGTAACTTTGCAAAAGAATAGAGGCAATCTTTTAAGGAAAGTATTCTTGCTCCTTCACCAATTGAAACCACGGAATATGACAATGAATTTTTCCTTCAAATCGCTCAATATTCAAGGAAAAAGAGGTAAGATGTAGGATCTAATATCGCAACGTACAAGGCTCGCAGGATTAATGAACGACGAGGGAGTCGCAGGAGCTAAAATAAACGATTTAATGAATAACGACAGTGCAAAACATAAAGAAGACGTGAGACCCGGCGAGGGTTAAGAAGTGTCGCGAGAGTGAATGTTTGTGCATCTCGCGACACTTCGCGAGACATTCCCCATCCACTATGTATTACCCTATATAAAGGGCTAAATGACTAAGAGGGGGATCTTTTTGGAATTGTGGAGCAAGTCATTAGGAGAGAGAAAGTTTAAGAGTGCTTTAACTTTGTAATTCTATTTTCCGTGTAAACACTTCATGAATTCAATCAATAAATATTCTTGATCTTACATCTCAAGGGATTAATTGAGCAAAATCGAGTAAGGGGTGTAGTGTGGGCCTTACACCACCAAAGAATCCATGACACACGGCAATTGCAACTTCGTAGTATCGCCATCTCGTAGAAACCACCTTCAACCGGCTATCACATGCCATATCTCTTATCAATTCGGCTCATCCACCACTTGTAATCGCATCATTTCTTGCTCTAGCTCCATCTAAGCATTGCAAAACCACCATCCTCTTGATCTCATTCTCTCGCCTTCAACATGACATCTCCGTCAACAACATCATAACAAGCTACCATCCTCAGCATCTCAGCACATAACAACAACAACCAATACCCATTCGAACCCTTGCAAAACATATGCTCAAGCTATCACACACAGACTATTATAGCTGCTCCAGACTCAATAACATCACTTTAGAATAGCTTCACCTGCAATTCTGCATCATCTGTAGCTGCCACACCTCAACCATCAACTCCATAACATGATTCATATCTATCAGGACTACCACCAACATCAGTTACTACTTCTGCCAAACACCACCAGTACCTCAAACAAGCCACCTAATAGCACAATCACCAGTTTTACTTCCATTCCATCTCCAACTGCAGCTGCAATCCAAAGTCCTGCACTTCACCAGCTCAAGGCTTCAACTGGTTTAAATCCTAACATTAATCTAAGCTCATTTTGTAGCTTCATTCTTTCCCAGTTTCAGTTCCCTGCACCTGTTATATGTTTAACTCAGCTGCAACCAAAAAAATACATTGAAGCTTCAGATTCCCTCTTGTATCTCATGTACCATCTCAGTCAGTCCACTACTCTATCTTCATAACACCACAACGATCTCAGTATCACTGTCACCTGTAAAATACCACCATGAGCACATCTGTAACACCATATCTCCTTCACCAGTTTACAAGCCACTGCCATTACACAAAACCAAATTTCAGTTCAATCAAACCCTAACAATTCATTGTTCTTCTTGACTTCGAACCCAGTCAATACCCGTTTATTCAAAATCAACAGATTCAGGACAATTCAGGGTCGCTAACCCTAACAACAAATTCCTCCATCACAAATTCGTGATTTCTTCATCTCCAGAAAACCCTAACTTCCATTTCTTCTTTCAGTCTTTCACAAACCCTTATTTCGACCATTTGTAGCAAACCCATATCACTTCTGCCATCAATTCCCTTTTCTCAGATTCAATTCTTCGATCTCTTTCTCATCTTCTCTTTTTAACAGAAAAATAAAGAACAACTTCAATTTCTTCTCTTGATTCTTCTCTGAGACTATAACAACATCAAACCCTTGAAGATCTACCATGGCAATAACAGATTTCTCGGTCAAATTCCATATAAACTCCATCTGTTCTTCCCTTATCAGCAGCCGTTCTCGTCTCTGAATGAGATGAATTTCACAAGGACAAAAAATGAGAAGAGAAACATTTCTCTTGTTTTCAGGTCTAGGTAATGATGCAAATTCATATTGGCACCCATGAATCTGATAAAGGCTGCCTTATACTATTTGTCCTGTCAGTTTCGCACAACCGACAATTCATCCTTCACTCCTTCATGCGCACGTCAGCTCGCTCCAAATATAGCTCACATGTGATTTGGCCTCTTTGCCTTTTACGCTCCAAATAGACGTTTTCTCCTTCTTTTGCTCATAATGACTCCAAAGTACCTAATAAACTCAAAACCAAACATAAGATACATAATTTACAAGAAAACTAGCGAAGAAAGCATAAACTATACATATAAATGAAGGTGTTTATGACACCTATCAAATTCCCCCACACTTAGACTTTGCTAGTCCTCAAGCAAATCAAACAAAACAATTCTAAATCATACATACAACTCCGTGTCGTCGAGGCTATGGCCACACTTAGCACGTATAACAAGCCTTTAAACCCCTAGGTGTCCCTAGTGGACGAGTTATAGTCTTGTGAGGGTTTACTAGAGATATACCCACAAAACCTGCCTTTCCAACTTACTAGTTCTCCGAAATGATAGCATCCAATGCGCTAAGAAGACATAGAGATTCTACACACTAGTCATAAGAAGTTAGACACATAAATGAACACAATCTCATCCTTAAAAGTTGAGAGAGAAATAACCATCCCTTCTCGAAAGAAATTCGGATTCAGAGTGATCGAAAGTCTCAACTCTGCCTCACAAGAAAGGGTTTTATGAAGTTGCTCTCAATAATAAACAACTTTTTATGGGTCACACATGTGTCCAGGTAAGAATGGAGAGAGAATCCTGCGACACGTTGAATGGTAGGAAGGCAAAACCCTCCGAATTGTTTTGAAAACCCACATCTTTTATCATTTTTGAAAACCCATTTTTTCTGACGATCTCTAAGAAAGGAAATCAACCATTTAACGAAGGTGGGAATATGCTTACTTACCTCGTTATCCGTTCGGCGTGCAGCTAGCACCACTCTCACATCATCCATAGAAACGTCTTCGGTCTTCAATCGGTGTCTTCATCTTCGTCTTCGGTCTTCAACTCTTGATGATAAAATCTTGAACTTCGTAGAATCTTGACAATGTAACTCTTTTCCTCTGAATCCTTATTGCTTGAAACTTCATTGTAGATATTCCTTCTTCCATTGGCTTTATTGAAAGAATACAAAACTAAAAACGAACTATACAAACCCAAAATATAAATTTTTTTCTTGTCTCTTTTTTTTTTCTTTTTTTTTCTTTTTTTTTTTTTAATATGAGACAAGAAAAATAAAACAAATACAAAATGAAAACAAAACGAAAAAAAACAATAAAACTAGTAATGAACCTAAAAAAAAATTTCTCTTTTTTTTTTTTTTTTTTTTTTGAGACAAGAGAAAGTAAAATATAAATAAAATAAAAATGTAAGTACAAAGGCCATGGTGTAAGTACTTTACCGCTTGATTCTTCACAACTTGTATGTCTTGATATCATAAACTTCTCGAACTCTCATCCTTGATAATTTTCACTCTGTACAATAGTCTTCAACTTGTAAAATTCTGCTCCTTGTCTTGTTGCTTTACTTGAATCTGAAATCCGCTTATTTCTGTACCGTTGCTTGTAAACCTTGAACGTGTTCAACTTCCCTTCGAATTTGTGATGCTCCTCTTGTTGATGATGATGGTGTTTCCATGGACCTGTTGGTGTAGAGAGAGATAAAGTGGATGGTGCTAACTGCGAACAAGATTACAAGTGGTATGTAAGTTAGCAATTCGATGTCACCATCATGGTTGATAAAAATAGCACTCAAGAGATCAAAATAGTGCTTCTATGGTGGGAGGTTGGGTAGCTCACCATTCTACCCGGAGTTTACGTACGGTGACACACACTCTAAAAGCACATATTTAGACAGGTACAAAGAATTGAAGGTCGGTGCCTCACATTATGTAACATGGGTAGTCTCCACTATAGGGGACCACAACTCTACTACCGAATTCAGTCTGCACCTAATTTGCCACTGGCATGGTTAAATCCAACTTTAACTCTCATACAATTAAGAAACCCGATCATGTTCTCTGTCATCTCTAAGTTCAGTCACTTTTATGAGAATCTCGATGTAATCTTAGCGGCATGTATACTATGTGACTCTAAACTAAATACAAGTTGGAGTTTTTTTTTATTCACTAATTTACAGAAAAGTTGAAAATTTCAAAAATTTACAATGCAAATGCTTAACCACTCCCCCACACTTAAACTTTACATTGTCCTCAATGTAAATTGAATCGTCCAAAGTAAGTCAAGGTGGGAAATTCTAACATGATATATGACAAGAAATCAGAAAAAATAAAAACAAGACAAGAAAAAACTAAAAACAAAACAAGAAATAAATACAAGACAAGAAATACTCATCCTTTGGGTTGCCTCCCATTTAGCGCTTGGTTTAAAGTCGTCACCCCGACTATCTCCTTTCTTTCTATGACTCCTCCAGAGGGAGTACATCCACAAAGTTAACTCCTTCCACCACTTCGGAAGTGAAATTCTCATAATATGGTTTCAATCGGTGCCCATTAACTTTAAGTTCTTTTCCTGTAGCTATGCTACGAATTTCTACTGCACCATGAGAAAACACATTAGTAACAATAAAAGGTCCGATCCAACGTGACCTTAAATTACCCGGAAATAAATGCAAGCGAGAATTAAACAAAAGCACTTTCTGCCCAATGCAAAATTGTTTCCTAGAAATCATGTTATCATGAAATGCTTTCGTCTTTTCCTTATAAATGCGTGAGCTTTCAAATGCATCATTGTGAAGCTCCTCTAGCTCTTGGAGTTGTAACTTCCTTTGCTTTCCAGCCCCATCCATCTCCATATTGCATTGCTTTATAGCCTAAAACGCCTTATGCTCAATTTCAACGGGTAAATGACAAGGTTTACCATGCACAAGCCTAAAGGGAGACATCCCGATAGGTGTCTTGTATGCGGTTCTATAAGCCCACAAAGCATCATTAAGTCGCATGCTCCAATCTGTCCTTGTTGGGTTCACCATCTTCTCTAGAATGGATTTCACCTCTCGGTTAGACACCTCGGCTTGTCCATTTGTTTGGGGATGATAAGGTGTTGCAATCTTGTGCGACACATTGTACTTCTTCAACAAGCTTTGTAAAATCCTGTTTTTGAAGTGAGAACCCCCATCGCTAATTATGGCTCTTGGAATTCTTAACCTTGCAAAAATATTAGCTTGTACAAAATCTGAAACCACTTTAGAATCATTAGTTGGGGTGGCCTTAGCTTCCACCCATTTCGAGACGTAATCAACAGCAAGTAAGATATAAAAATTCCCATGGGAGTTGACAAAAGGTCCCATAAAATCAATACCCCATACATCAAAAACTTCAATAAATTGAATAAAAGTTTGTGGCATTTGATTTCGGGCACCTAGATTGCCTGTTCTGTGGAACCTATCACAAGTTGTACAAAATATATGTGCATCCTTAAACAAAGTTGGCCAATAGAAACCGCTTTCAAGTACCTTGTGAGCGGTTCTCTTACTCCCAAAATGTCCTCCGCAAGCATAGGAGTGACAAAAAGACAAGATAGAATTAAATTCAGATTCGTGAATGCACCTTCGTATTACTTGGTCACTACCATGTTTCCACAAGTATGGATCATCCCATATGTATTGGTTCCCCAACTTCTTAAGTTTTTCCCTCTCAGCATGAGACAAGTTCTTTGGGATTTATTGAGACACCAAGTAATTGACAATATCAGCGTACCATGGTTCTCCAAAGGCAATTGAGAATAGTTGCTCATCCGGGAAACTTTCACGCAATGGGATAGTCTCCTTGTCCACAGCAAGACGGCTCAAGTGATCCGCAACGGTGTTCTCAATTCCTTTCTTGTCTTTGATCTCAATATCAAACTCTTGCAAGAGTAATATCCATCGTATGAGCCTCGGTTTCGCCTCTTTCTTTGTAAGCAAGTACTTAAGTGCTGCATGATCAGAAAAGACAACAACTTTTGTACCAATTAGATAAGAGCGAAACTTTTCTAAAGCAAAAACAATGGCTAACAACTCTTTTTCAGTGGTTGTGTAGTTTTGTTGGGCCTCATTTAACGTTCTAGAAGCATCATAAATGGCATGAGGTATCTTCCCCACACGTTGCCCTAGCACCGCACCAACCGCATAATCACTTGCATCACACATGAGCTCAAAAGGCTTGCTCCAATCCGGTGGTTTAATGATAGGGGCTGAAATCAAAAGTTCTTTCAAACGATTGAATGCCGCCACACACTTTTCATCAAAGTTAAAAACCACATCTTTTTGCAATAAGTTACAAAGTGGTGATGCTATCTTGGAAAAATCCTTGATAAATCTACGATAAAAACCTGCATGACCAAGAAAAGAGCGTATCTCCCTCACCGTAGTGGGAGGGGTTAAAGCACGAATAAGGTCTATCTTAAATGTATCAACTTCCAAGCCTTTAGAAGATATTATATGGCTGTTGATGGTGGATTTTCGTTCAAGGTTAAATTTGTAAAAACCATAAAAGATCATGTGCTGACATCTTGTAAAAGATAAAGCCATCTATAAGTGTTGGATACTCCCTCACTTGATTCACCAAGAATGGAACATGTAGCAACAGTCCCATTCTGTGAATTTCATATCAGCCTTGTATTTCATGTACTCATTATCAGTGTGGCATGATGACTGAGTGTTACTCATATAGAGTAACACAAACCTCCAAGCACTATAATGAAACCATGTACGAAATACCCGTACAGGTTGATTCTCGGTGTGTTATACTAGCCCGAGCCCTCTCGGTGTGTTATACTAGCCCGATTGAGCCCCTCTCGGTGTGTTATACTAGCCCGATTGAGCATCCGGACTGACCGTATCAGTCCGGATATGATCTGATCGCAGTCATCCAACTCCGTAAGCATGATTGGATGACCCCAGATCAATTCCATCACCCCCAAGCAGGTATGGAATACCCACGGCCGACCCCGCATGGTCGGCCATTGGCCTTTGCTTGCCAAAAAGACGTTCATACCAAGCATTATGGACGGAAAACCCTAAATAAGGGTTTGCGGCATATTACATGTGTCGCAAAACAATCTCAACCATCCATCTTCGCAGGTATAGATGGAGGGTGTAGATGTAGATTCAAAGGGCCCAGAGCATGTCAACATGATCACCGTGGGCCCGCCTACACACTTGACCAATCGGTCAAGGCCAACAATGTTTGGCCGTGACAAAATCGTCACCCAAACAAGAAGAGGCGCACGGCTTTGAAAGCCAAAATTAGGGTTTCAAGCCATCACGCGCGTCCATCTTCTGCGGCACGAATGGAGGGTCACAGATTAGATTAAGCAAGGGCCGGTCATACCAGCATGACCACCGTGGGCTCATCTACCTCCTCATATGATCGGCCAAGGAATATCATGCCCGGCTAATCCAAAACGCCCGCCCAAACATGCGTGGTTACACTTCCCAAATTGCAAACTGATCTCGACCACTCAACTTCACCGGATGATTTGAATGGCTTAGATCACGTTTTCATGGGATAGTCAGGTATAGGCATGATTACCGGCCTGCCATCTTCCCGTCAAACCCATCGACCAAGACCGACCAAGATGTGTCGTCTTGAAACGCGTGCCCAAACTAGGGATCTCGCGCCGGTTTCCAACTCCTTTGCGGCAAGGATTTCTGCCGCAAACCGATCTCAACCACTCCTCTTTGACGGTCAAATTGAGTGGCCTAGATCGCACCTTCATGGGACGGTGAGACATGGACGTATACACCAGCATACCATCTACATACACGTCCAGTCGGTCCTCTCCAAAATTCCTCCCATGCTTGGTTTCGACCAAGCTGAAGAGTCATGCTTGCGCTCCTCTTCAAAAAACCCTAGTATTTATTAACGGTCGCAGATGAGTGTCTCAAACATCATCTCATCCGTTCAACTTCACCAGCTTGGTTATACAACCCTGGTCAGGAGTTAATTGGTCAGTGAGGAGTCATTACCCATCACTTTACCACACCGTAATGCAGTACCTGCATAAAATACACACGATACATCACAAGTATCGACTTCTGTGTTATTCAATTCAGCATTACATGCTGTCTTTCGTGGATCCACGATCCACACATTCCAGACATCAATCATGTCACAAACTGGGGTATTGGTCTGGCGGTTTACAGCGTGCAGCGTGCAACGCGCCATCACAAGAACGTGTTAGGAAGTCATGGACGGTTAGAGATGAACAGGAGAAGTGGGCAAGACTGGTCGACGCACAACTCCACTACTCCATCACTCCACTTCCTCCACTTCCCACGAGAGACGTGAATGAGGCTCAATGACTTGTATAAATAGGTTCTCCGCCCTATTTCAAACAACAACACAAGTTCAGACGAGACAGAAAAACCAAGTGTTAATACAAATCGTATTCAAACACCCAGAGCAGGCTTGCATCAACCGCAAGCCTGCTCATCTTTCTGTTACAAGTCATAAGCAAGCCAACACCTTCACAATCTCAACACCTTCTTCGCTTCCCTCCCTAAGATCAACCCCATCTCCTTCACTTTGTGACCGAAACAAGTCTGGAACGGCCATTTCTTGGTTTAGGCCGGACTTGCACAGATTGATCTCTCGAATCTACAAGCACTCACCGCGCAGTGCATTTGTTTAAAGGTTTATATTCATTCCTCATCCACACCCCAAATTACCAAATTCTGCAGGAGTAGTTTTCACCCATCAACAATTGGCGACCACAGTGGGAGATTGATCTCTCGGTTACAAAAAATCGAATTCTCAATTCTTCAGTCTTCATCTCGCGATGTATCCTCACTCGGAGACCACAGGCGGTTCAGATATCATGGGAAGCATAGCTGGAATGTTGGAGGATGTCTTGGCAAATCAAGCCGGTATCACCAAAAGGCAGAGCGAGACATTTCGCCTTTTGAATGATATAGCAGCACAATTACAAGAAGCGTCGACAGGCATCCACTCAAGCAGCGCAAGAAATGATGAATCTTTAACCAGGAGTCACACCTTTACCGGTGGAGAAGCAAAAAAGGCGCGTAACCGCAGGAGACTCAGGGAAGATGAACAACATGGTCCGGTCAACAACGGAGACCCGATGCAACTCCACAGGAAAAGAGACTTATCCGGAATACTACAATGTCTGCCAGATAAAGAAGGGGAACCTGCAGCCTATGGAGCCTTGCTAGAGGATTTATACCTCAAAACTCTTGTCGAAGCCCGGAAGACTGTCCAATCCGCGTCGGCCTTCCAACCAACTAGAGAAACGCTTGAGGAAGGAGAAATCAATCAAGAAATGCCTGAATACAGAGGATGGGAGCGTTCAATCCGGTCACTCAGCAGTGACATTACGACACCTTCCACATCCCTCTACTTAGGAAGGCAATCTGCAGATATGATGGCGCTCGCAAGTCTTCCAACCTCATCTCCTGTTCCACATCAAAGCCACGGGGAGACATTGCAACGCCCGCTAACGCAGGAAAAGCTAGACACAAGGTACTTACATTTCCCTTTCCCAATGAAGAAGATTCTGGAGCTACTGGAGACGTGGGTGCGAAACGGAGAGATGAAGCTACCCCCGGTACGACGCCCACCTACTGATCAAGAAGTAATGGACCCGAGGTACTGTCATTACCACCGGTCCCTTCATCACCCCACCAGTGAATGCAACGCTTTGAAGCGTATTGTTCAGGAGAAACTTGGTTCAGAAGGATAGCTCTGAGGAGGTGGTGCGGAGAATTTTCTTAGAGAGGCTACTCCGGTTTGATACAAGTGAGGCTTCAAAAGCAAGTAAGTTTTACTCAACAATTTTACAAGAAAGATAGTTTAGAATTCACTGGGGACTTAGCACCCCGCACATGAAGAGAGAGGCTCAGCGATCAAATGCCATATTTGTTTCCCTTCAAACCTCCCTTTTACACGACATTTGCAATTTCATATGACATGTGCAATCATTCATGACCAAGATGGAAATTTTATTTAACATAATCTCTTTCAAAAAAAAAAGGTTGTTCACAAAACTATCTCAAAATAAGCCAATTCAACTACCTATTAATTCAAAACCGGAAGTCAAAAGAAAATCCTCACTATCACTCAAAAGCATATAAAATAAAAGACAAGTCGGTAGCTACAATCTTTCAAGGGAAGTCCTTCAACAGCAACTCGTCCTTCTGGGCAAGAGAGGCTTTCATCCTTTGGAGTACAGCCTGTTTCAGCTCCAGTTCCTTAGACAGCCTCCCAACTTCTTCTTCCTGGCGATCAATACAGTCCGCGGAAGGGACTTCATCTTGTAATTTCTGGAGCTCCTGAATCTTGGAGAACCCTTCGAAGAACCAAGGAGCATTGAAGCTGTACTGTGCAAACACGTCCAGATGGCACCTCCAATCTTCAATCACCTCTTCAGAAACTGTTCCACCAGTCACAACGCTCATCCCCTGGATAGAAACTAAATCTTCTTGGACGCGGTTGACCAATGCAAGACGACTCTTGAGCTTCGTGGTGGTAGCAATATGTCCGTGTTTCTCCCATATTGCCGTGTACAACTCTTTGAACTGAACCGGCACGCTGAATCCACCAACCAACACATGTCCTGGATAAGGAGTAGTAAAAGGAGGATCGAACAAAGCCCCAGGCTGCATCACCGGTAATTCACCAACCGCAAGAGCCTTGTCAGTTGCAGGAGGCCTTTCGGAAGGACTTACCACAATAGCCATATTGTCCGGAACCAGTTCGGGACGGATTTCAAGGGGAGCAGCCTCAAGAAGATAACGATGTCCACGCGTCATATCAAGCAAGATCCGGGCGAGTCACTCTATCAGACAGTGGTCGAACAAGATTCAGGGGCATATATCTCACCAACAGGCGATACAACCTTCAGCCTTCTGTAAGCAGTTCCCTGAAGCAGCAAGAGGAAAACCACCGAGATACAACATCCTTCGCGTCCGTAAACTCCAACTCCAGTACCACATGCATGACTCCCACAATGATGAAACAACGTCAAAGATATTCCATACCTGGCTCGACAACAACCACTACGAACAAACCATGTAAACCACGCTTGGGGACTGAGGCTCAGCATGGAGTTCCTTCACCGTCAGTCAAGGACTTCTTCAACACGAGAAAGATGGTCAGTCAAGAATCATGGAATTCGCAAGAGTAAATCGAATCAAGAGGAAGCCACTTCAACGCTCCCTCCAGCAGTAAGTCGCTTCAATGGTCTATTCAAGAGCCGCCTCAATGCTCTCTCCGGACCCCTTTTCGCTTCATAATCCTACTTCAACACTCTCCAGGATCCACCTCAATGTTCGCACCAGAAGCCACTTTAACATCCTCTCAAGTCGTTTCAACACTCAAGCTACATCAACAATCTGCGCTCTGGTCAAGTTATATTTGATGTACTCATTGCTCAACATACGGCTCATCCATCCTTCATGAGGACCCAGCGGAGCATGAAAAACCCTGAAGTCGATAGGAGGAGGGCTATCCTGTGGAACGGATATTTTCATATAGTTGGAAGGGCGCGGTGAACAACTCACCATCAATGTTCGGCATATCCTTGAAGCTGCCAACACTTCCCGACTTGGTACCAAACATTATCTCCGAAGACATCTCAACAGGGATTCTTTTCTTCCACAATGAAATAAAAGGCAGGAGTTAGAACTTGTATGAAAGCACATGAGAGATGTAGTCACACACGGCAAGACACAATTCACATCAGAGCACACAAAACCGGTCCGGCTCAAATTCGTCTGGTATTGATTTCAAGTCCGGTACAAGTTTAAAGTCTGGTGTTGGTCAAGGGCACAACGCTGGTATTGCTCAAGTTTCAAGTCCGGTATTGATCAAGTGACGAGTCCAGTATCACTCAAGTTACCGATATTGCTCAAGCTTCAAGTCCGGTATTGATCAAGTGACGAGTCCGGTATCACTCAAGTTTCAAGTCTGGTATTGATTAATATTCAAGTCTGGTATTGATCAAGTCAAGTTCGGTATTGCTCAAGTTTCAAGACCGGTGTTGGTCAAGGGCACGAGGCTGGTATAAAGTTGACATTCGGTCAGGCATACACGATATGGGACCCACGTTCAATCAAGCATATATGGCGGGACCACATTTATTTGCACAACACGGTTCTCTTATGTCATGAGAATCATGTTCACGAAATTCAAGCCCACGTTCGATCAAGCAGGCGCAGTAGCCCCACCAACGAAGCAGGCACAGCAGTCCGTCGATTAGGCACAACCCCACGATCGAGCGGAGCAAGCACGGAGCAGGCCCTCGACCGAAGCAGGCATAGAAAGGTCGATCGAAGCAGGCAAGACCAACATCATACTAGGGGAACGTTCTCCTAGATGCCTTTTGAACGTGACATACTCCATGGACAGGATGACCCGTCTCTCCTGGTAACATCTAACTTTGTCTCATAAAGTTTTATCTTTAACTGTCACCATCTCATGCCTACCACACAATAGTGTAACCATTGTGTGCTAGGCAGGGGACTTAATGTTGATGGTGGATTTTCGTTCAAGGTTAAATTTGTAAAAACCATAAAAGATCATGCGCTGACATCTTGTAAAAGATAAAGCCATCTATAAGTGTTGGATACTCCCTCACTTGATTCACCAAGAATGGAACATGTAGCAAGAGTCCCATTCTGTGAATTTCATATCAGCCTTGTATTTACTGTACTCATTATCAATGTGGCATGATGACTGAGTGTTACTCATATAGAGTAACACAAACCTCCAAGCACTATAATGAAACCATGTACGAAATACCCGTACAGGCTGATTCTCGGTGTGTTATACTAGCCCGAGCCCTCTCGAGTGTGTTATACTAGCCCGATTGAGCCCTCTCGGTGTGTTATACTAGCCCGATTGAGCCCCTCTCGGTGTGTTATACTAGCCCGATTGAGCCCCTCTCGGTGTGTTATACTAGCCCGATTGAGCATCCGGACTGACCGTATCAGTCCGGATATGATCTGATCGCAGTCATCCAACTCCGTAAGCATGATTGTTTGACCCCAGATCAATTCCATCACCCCCAAGCAGGTATGGAATACCCACGGCCGACCCCGCATGGTCGGCCATTGGCCTTTGCTTGCCAAAAAGACGTTCATACCAAGCATTATGGACGGAAAACCCTAAATAAGGGTTTGCGGCATATTACATGTGTCGCAAAACAATCTCAACCATCCATCTTCGCAGGTATAGATGGAGGGTGTAGATGTAGATTCAAAGGGCCCAGAGCATGTCAACACGATCACTGTGGGCCCGCCTACACACTTGACCAATCGGTCAAGGCCAACAATGTTTGGCCGTGACAAAATCGTCACCCAAACAAGAAGAGGCACACGGCTTTGAAAGCCAAAATTAGGGTTTCAAGCCATCACGCGCGTCCATCTTCTGCGGCACGAATGGAGGGTCACAGATTAGATTAAGCAAGGGCCGGTCATACCAGCATGACCACCGTGGGCTCATCTACCTCCTCATATGATCGGCCAAGGAATATCATGCCCGGCTAATCCAAAACGCCCGCCCAAACATGCGTGGTTACACTTCCCAAATTGCAAACTGATCTCGACCACTCAACTTCACCGGATGATTTGAATGGCTTAGATCACGTTTTCATGGGATAGTCAGGTATAGGCATGATTACCGGCCTGCCATCTTCCCGTCAAACCCATCGACCAAGACCGACCAAGATGTGTCGTCTTGAAACGCGTGCCCAAACTAGGGATCTCGCGCGGTTTCCAACTCCTTTGCGGCAAGGATTTCTGCCGCAAACCGATCTCAACCACTCCTCTTTGACGGTCAAATTGAGTGGCCTAGATCGCACCTTCATGGGACGGTGAGACATGGACGTATACACCAGCATACCATCTACATACACGTCCAGTCGGTCCTCTCCAAAATTCCTCCCATGCTTGGTTTCGACCAAGCTGAAGAGTCATGCTTGCGCTCCTCTTCAAAAAACCCTAGTATTTATTAACGGTCGCAGATGAGTGTCTCAAACATCATCTCATCCGTTCAACTTCTCCGACTTGGTTATACAACCCTGGTCAGGAGTTAATTGGTCAGTGAGGAGTCATTACCCATCACTTTACCACACCGTAATGCAGTACCTGCATAAAATACACACGATACATCACAAGTATCGACTTCTGTGTTATTCAATTCAGCATTACATGCTGTCTTTCGTGGATCCACGATCCACACATTCCAGACATCAATCATGTCACAAACTAGGGGGATACATACTGGGGTATTGGTCTGGCGGTTTACAGCGTGCAGCGTGCAACGCGCCATCACAAGAACGTGTTAGGAAGTCATTGACGGTTAGAGATGAACAGGAGAAGTGGGCAAGACTGGTCGACGCACAACTCCACTACTCCATCACTCCACTTCCTCCACTTCCCACGAGAGACGTGAATGAGGCTCAATGACTTGTATAAATAGGTTCTCCGCCCTATTTCAAACAACAACACAAGTTCAGACGAGACAGAAAAACCAAGTGTTAATACAAATCGTATTCAAACACCCCAGAGCCCGCTTGCATCAACCGCAAGCCTGCTCATCTTTTCGTTACAAGTCATAAGCAAGCCAACACCTTCACAATCTCAATACCTTCTTCGCTTCCCTCCCTAAGATCAACCCCATCTCCTTCACTTTGTGACCGAAACAAGTCTGGAACGGCCATTTCTTGGTTTAGGCCGGACTTGCACAAATTGATCTCTCGAATCTACAAGCACTCACCGCGCAGTGCATTTGTTTAAAGGTTTAAATTCATTCCTCATCCACACCCCAAATTACCAAATTCTGCAGGAGTAGTTTTCACCCATCAACAATGGCCTAAAACTATGCCATGAGTTACCATAAAATGGCACTTCTCCCAATTCAGCACAAGGTTTGTTTCAACACATCGTTCAAGGATTAGAGACAAGTTGTTCAAGCAAAGGTCCAATGAATCACCAAAGACACTAAAGTTGTCCATGAACACTTCGATTATGTTTTCAACATACTCTGAAAAGATACTTACCATACACCTTTGAAAAGTAGCTGGAGCATTGCACAAGCCAAAAGGCATCCTTCTATAAGCAAAAGTACCGAAAGGACAAGTGAAAGTGGTTTTCTCTTGATCCTCCGACGCTATCACAATCTGATTATAACCTGAATAGCCATCAAGGAAGCAATAGTAAGAGTGTCCAGCTAAACATTCAAGCATTTGATCAATAAAAGGCAATGGAAAATGATCTTTTCTAGTAGTGGCATTCAATTTCCTGTAATCAATACAAATCCTCCAACCGGTTTGCACACGAGTTGGGACAAGTTCGTTCTTATCATTCTCCACCACTGTCACACCTGATTTCTTTGGTACTACTTGTACCGGGCTCACCCACTTACTATCGGATATGGGGTAGATAACACCCACTTCCAAAAGCTTGAGTATCTCCTTTTTCACAACTTCCATCATAGGGGGATTCAAACGACGTTGCGCTTCCCTTGTAGGCTTTGCATCGTCCTCCAAACGGATTTTGTGCATACAAACGGCAGGGCTTATACCCTTGATATCGGCAATTGTCCATCCTATGGCCATCTTGTACTTCCTTAGCACCCTTAGAAGATTTTGCTCCTGTAATTCACTAAGCTTATTAGAAACAATCACAGGTAACTCTTCATTATCACCCAAGTACAAGTACTTTAGGTGATCGGGAAGAGGTTTCAATTCTAACTTTGGAGATTTAACAATTGAAGGTATAAGCTTTTCATCACTGCATGGTAAAGAAATAAAAGAGATATTATGAGTTTCCGGGCATCCTTGTAGTGAATTAAGATCACCAAGGGCTTCCTTGACTTCATTACCACACTTTACACCATTATCCATGGATGTAGTTAACACGGTTTCCAAAGTATCATCACCATTTAATTCAAACATTTGTTGTGCCAATGTATCCATAACATCAATGGAGAAACAAGAGTGGACATCACTAGGATATCTCATCGTCTCGAAAATGTTGAAACGTATTGTTTCTCCATCAAACTCCATAGTTAGCGTTCCCTTGTCTACATCAATAATAGTTTTTACCGTTTTCATGAAGGGACGCTGATCGCTGACGTAGGAGTCAAAAATAAATTACACTTTCTTACTACTCAAAATATATAATGAAGCAAGGGCAAGAAAGGATCGTTCCCACAGAGAGGTCTTGGTTGTCAATATGTTTTGGTATCTTATAAGTAACACGGGGTTTTCTGATTTTTATAAACGAAAATAAAATAAAAGCAAACAATAAAGGTAAACAAATCAAATCAAGGATGAGAAAGTATTGGTCATGGATTTCGTTTTCATTCACAAACATGTTTTCAACACAATAACTAGAATTGATATTTTAATCTCAACTTTTATCAAAGGCCCTAGAATACCTTGATCGCAAGAATATCCCGCTAATCTCCTCTTGTCATCAACAAACACATTAAAAGATGCGAATATGAATTCTATCTAAAAGAACAACTTAACGTGTAAAAGCACTAATCAAGTTTAATTCCCTAGATGCAATAGGTTCTATGAAATCAGGCCAATCAAAGCAATCGAACGTGTAAAAGCACTAATCCGATTTAACAAAGGTTATGGTTCACATATGATCATAAGAATATATCACTACAAACTATAATCATATTTATGCTACTTCAAATCAGGAATTATCACTTTTGCGTATAATAACCCTAATCTAGCAAAAGACATGCATGTGAGTTCTACCAATTTGCAACTTGACAAAACAAACATTCAATCATATGACAATATTAATGGTGAATCATAAACGATAATATGAGAGAAAACTAATTTATTGAACAAAAACTCATGTTTGGAAATTCAACTAATCCATAACCAAAAGAAAACTCTAGCTCATATTCATGGAGTTCATAACAAGAAGAAAGAGAAAAGACTTCATGGTGTAAACCCTAGAACAAAAGTAGAGGCAAAAAGATAATAAAAGATATAAGATATAAGATATAAGATAAAAGTCCTCTCTTTTATATGTTTCTCTATTTCCATAAAGGATACTCCTTCCAATATTAGGTCTTCTCAAAACCCATCTCCAAGTGGTCCACCAAGCCCATGTGTGAGAAATACCCATGTGAAATTATGTCCAAAAACCGTCGCCGGAAAACTGGGATTATGGCCGGAACTTGGCCGGAAAAGTCGTCGGCAAACATCTCAGGTGACCGGCAAAGTCCGCCCGGTCACCAGTCAACGAGTCAACTCGGTCAAAGGTCACTGAGTCAACTCGGTCAAACCGAGTCAGGAAGAGTCAGGGTGAGTCAACTCAGAGTCAATGATGTCACAGTCAGAAACAAGTCAGAATCTGACTGAGCTGAGTTGCTTTGGCATTTGCACAGGCCAGAGCTGTGTATTGCACCAGGATGGTGCATCACTGTGCACTTCCAGCCATAATGGCTAATCCTCACTAAAGCCCTCTTCAACAGCCAACAGCACAAGCTGCATTGCATAACTCCCAAGCTGCAGCTTCTCTGCATATCATTGCCTATTTCAACCACCTAGATCACCAACTCTTGCACATTGCACCTGCCAATTCTAAGCCATGCCCATCCTCAATTGCAGCACACAATAACTTAAGCCTCCACCATCTCTGCACAGCACTTCATAGTCTCAATTCAACACACTGCACACCTGCCTGCAACACAGCATCCATCTCTATGCCTGCAACTCTTGCAAACACCACAGATCTGCACACTGTCATAGCACTTCTCTGCATCAGAACTAAACCCATTAACACAGCGCCATTCTCTGCAATACAGCCTCTGCAACTCTACAATTTCAGTTTCTTGTGCTCTCACTTATTTGCTTCATGCCTTCATACCAGCATTACCAGTTAACAGCCTCAACTCCACTCTGCCAATTCCATCATCACTGCCATTCTTGACTTCATTACAGCTCAGTTCAACCCCAGCTGCATTACTTCATACCTCAGACCCTGATTTCACCTCCAATTCTATCTCTCCTCAAATTCGACTAGCATCAGACATTCTCAGGCCATAACCCATATCTCTAATCATTCACACACACACACACATTCAATCTCAGAAACATCCATTCTTCACAGTCAAGTGCCAAAATCCAATGGCGTGACTTGGCTTTTTTCCCTGGATTTCCTTGGCTTGACTTAAGCTCTTGTCAGCGTTTGTAATTCTGAGATCAACCCATCTCTGCAAATGCATCCGCATCTTGTGCTTCCCCCTGAACCATTTAGAACTGCACATTCATCTTTGTTTCAGTCTAATTGCACCACCAGATTAGTTTGCAATCACCAGCTCCACCTTATGTACTCCTGCAATCCTAGACATCTATTTCTTCTTTGTTCAAAACATTACCACTCAGCAGAGCCAACCTCCACTTGCAACATCATCATTCCCTTCTTTCCTGCGACAACGCCATATCCTTTGGCTCCACACCTGCATTCCATTTCCCTGCAACTCCATTAACCAACATCACAGCTGCCAATTATCTCAGGTCATCACCAGTTGCACCAACATCTCACTAAACCAGCTCTGCAACACAACCCTGCACCAGCTCAGCTATACGAGCATCCATTCTGCACCAGCAATTCCCCGGAACCTTTGCCATTCGGTCCAGCTCAACTCCTAGCCTACTTTGTCTTGTAGCAATCTCCATGACCATTACCACCTGCATCTGTATTTGTTCTTACCAGCACAACCATTCCTAGCACCATTTGTTGCAGCTCTTTCACATCCAATTCCACCAATATCAAATCCATCCCAGACTCAAACCACCAACCCATTTTAATTCAATTTCATCTCGATCACAATACCATCAGTCATCGTTCTCTTCTCTTCTCCGTAGCAAAACCCATGACGAACCCCTTTACAAAGTCTTCTCGTAAACCCTAGCTCTGCAATATTTCTTCCAAATCAAAGCCCACAACTTCTTGTACTCAAATCAGACTCTTACCCGAGTTTTGTAATCTTCTCATCTTGTAATTATCATCTCTTTCAACACCAGAAACTCTCTTTTCAGTTCACCACCAATTTCATTCTCAATTTGTAGAAACAGCTTCTCCGATTCTTCGTCATTAGTCCATGCAATTTCTCTTTCAATCTCAGATCCAATCTATTTACTCAAAACCTAATTGAAACAAACCCATTCATAATCGACCAGAACCTGAACCCCTCCTTCATCTTCAACCACACTAAAGCTTCACTGGATCTATTTCTCAAGTGTCTCAGCAACAGCCGCCATGGCTTCTCTGAATTTTAAAATAAATGAAATGATCGAGAAATCATTTTTATCCAAGTCTTAAGGCTGGTGTAATGAAATTACTATAGGCACCCAGCAATTGATACTGGCCACCACAGTGACATCCCTTAGAATTTGACTTCCCCTTATCCTTGGCCGAGCTCCCATTAGCACTTGCTCGTGAAATGATTACTGTGCCCTTTACGCTCAAAATGGACGCTTTCTTCTTCTTTTGCTCAAATGACTCCAAAACACCTGATTAGCTCGAAAGTAATCATAAGATACATAATTCACAAGAAAAGTAGCAAAGAAAGCATAAATACTAGATAGTAAATTAGGTGTTTTACGACACCTATCAAATTCCCCCACACTTAGACTTTGCTAGTCCTCGAGCAAATCAAACAAAACAATTCTAAAACATACATACAACTCCGTGTCGTCGAGGCTACGGTCACTTTTAGCATAAATAACAAGCCTTTGAACCCCTAGGTGTCCCTAGTGGACGAGTTTTAGTCTCGTGAGGGTTTACTGGAGATATACCCACAAAACCTACCTTCCCAACTTACTAGTTCTCCGTAATGATAGCATCCAACGCGCTAAGAAGACATAGAGATTCTGCACACTAGTCATAAGAAGTTAGACACATAAATGAACACAATCTCATTCTTAAAAGTTGAGAGAGAAATAACCATCCCTTCTCGAAAGAAATTCGGGTTCGGAGTGATCGAAAGTCTCGACTCGCCTCACAAGAAAGGGTTTTATGAAGTTGCTCTCAATAATAAAAGCTTTTATGGGTCACACATGTGTCCGGTAGGAATGAAGAGAGAATCCTGCGACACGTTGAATGGTAGGAAGGCAAAAACCCTCCGAAGTATTTTGAAAACCCACATCTTTTATAATTTTGAAAACCCATTTTTCTGACGATCTCTACTAAAGGAAATCAACCATTTAACGAAGGTGGGAATATGCTTACTTACCTCGTTATCCGTTCAACGTGCAGCTAGCACCACTCTCACATCATCCATAGAAACGTCTTCAGTCTTCTATCGGTGTCTTCATCTTCGTCTTCGGTCTTCAACTCTTGATGATAACTCTTGAACTTCGTAGAATCTTGACAATATGATTCTTTCCTCTAATTCTTTATTGCTTGAAACTTCTTTATAGATATTCCTTCTTCCATTGGCTTTATTGGAAGAATACAAAACTAAAAACGAACTATACAAACCCAAAATATACATTTTTTTCTTTTTTTATGAGACAATGTGATTTTTTCATTTTTTTTTTTTTTTTTCTTTTTCTCTCTTTTTTTTTTTTTTTTAAGAAATAAGAAATAAAACAAATACAAAATAAAAACAAAACAAAATAATAAAAACTATTAACAAACCTAAAAATTTTTCTCTTGTTTTTTTTTTTTTTTTTTTCTTTTTTTTTTTTTTTTTTTTTTTTTTTTTTTTTTTTTTTTTTTTTTTTTAAACAAGAGAAAGACACACAAACTGAAAATACAAATAAAAATGCAAGTACAAAGGCCATGGTGTAAGTACTTTACCGCTTGATTCTTCACAACTTGTATGTCTTGATATCATAAACTTCTCGAACTCTCATCTTTATAATCTTCGCTCTTTTTTGTATTGTTGCTTGTAAACCTCAAACGTCTTCAACTTTCCTTGTAGATTTGTGATGCTCCTCTTGTTGATGATGATGGTGTTTCTATGGACCTGTTGGTGTAGAGAGATAAGTGGATGGTGCTAACTGCGAACAAGATTATAAGTGGTATGTAAGTTAGCAATTCGATGTCACCATCATGATTGATAAAAATAGCACTCAAGAGATCAAAATAGTGCTTCTATGGTGGGAGGTTGGACAGCTCACCATTCTGTCTGGAATTTACGTACGGTGACACACACTCTAAAAGCACAAATTTAGACAGGTACAAAGAATTGAAGGTCGGTGCCTCACATTATGTAACATGGGTAGTCTCCACTATAGGGGATCACTACTCTAATACCGAATTCAGTCTGCACCTTATTTGCCACTGGCATGGTTAAATCCAACTTTAACTCTCATACAATTAAGAAACCCGATCATGTTCTCTGTCATCTCTAAGTTCAGTCATTAGTATGAGATTCTCGATGTAATCTTAGCGACATGTATACTATGTGACTCTAAACTAACCATAAGTTGGAGTTTTCTTATTCACTAGTTTTCACAAAAGTTGAAAAATTTCAAAAATTTACAACGCAAATGCTTAACCACTCCCCCACACTTAAACTTTACATTGTCCTCAATGTAAATTGAATCGTCCAAAGAATGTCAAGGTGGGAAATCATAAAACAATATGCGACAAGAAAGCATAAAAAAAAACAAGAAAAGAAAATTAAAAGATAAGAGATACAAAACCTATGGGTTGCCTCCCATGTAGCGCTTGGTTTAAAGTCGTCAGCCCGACTATATCCTTGCAAGATTCATTTCCCATATACTAACAATCGGAAAAGTTGGGGATCCTTCCATAGAACCTGTTTTGCAAGCACTAGCTTCACACAAATATTAGTAATATAAAACAAAAGTGAAACTATTAACCGATAAAAGTTTCCCCACACTTATTCTTGTCCACACTTGGAAGTGTATAAAGAATAGAGAAGTCGGGTATTTCCACGGTTTCTTGTTCCAAAACCTGCATAGTATGAGAATCAAGTTTCTCTAATGGCGGAAAACGAGAAACAAAGTCATTCAACAATACTCTCGAAGCACATACATTCAAACCAATAAGAGGTAAAGGAGAAGAAACAATAGGCAAAGGGTTAGACAAACCTTGCACAATCTCTTGTATCACGGAATCCTCTTCATCCTTGAAAAACTCAAGTGAATTATTCACCTCTTGTATATCATGGTCCTCTATCAAACCTTGCAACCATTCTTCGTCCGTTTCTGCCTTAAACAAAGTTTCGACATAAACATCATCATTACAATCATTTGCAAGCTCAATTGGGTCTTCCACAATATTGGTCATAACGGTCTCATTCTCAACACACTCCTTTTTGTTGTAAGGCACATACTCTTTTGCGGATCCAAATTTTATTATAAGAAACTTTTTTAGAACACTCGAAAATGCATCATCCTCAAGCTCCACCCTTTGAATAGGATCTTGATCATTATTAAGATCAATGCTTGAGTAATCTACACAAGTGTCATCATATTCCTCTTCGTCTTCATCTTGATCCCAAAAAGACTCCATTGTACACTCCTCGGGGATGTCACCATGAGTTGTTTCAAGCAATGAATCATAATCACCGTCACTATCATAGTCAACATAAGATTGGTCCTCGCTGAATTTAGTGTTGCTAATCTCGAACTCATCCTTTTGAATAGGTGAATGATCATTATTAAGATCAAGAGTTGAGTTAACTAGACAATTATCAACGAAAGTTCCCAAGGATTGGCCTTTTTCAACATTAGCATCAATCAAATATTCATCACAAACCATATGCACATTAGAATTATCCATATCTTTCTTTCATTGATCAATGCCTCTTCGCAAGCTAGCAATACCTTCACGAAGTTCTTGGAGTTGCTCGTTTGTAGTCTCTTTTTCTTTTTGAAATTCTTCTTGTAAATAGTTGGAAACTTTGTCTATAAAATTAGAGACTTTTTGTTCACGAGCATAAGAATCCTCCCATCCTTGTGGTTGTTCACCCACATACCCGCCATAAGGTTGTTGAGGAAAACCATAAGATTCCATGGAATATTGGTCATAACCAATGAATTGGTTTTGATCATACCCCTGGAATTGGCAGTTGTCATATTGTTTAGGTTGTTGAAAACCGCATCCGTTGTTCCAATATACTCCGTCCATAGAAATTGGTACCTGAAACAAGAGTTCTCAAAACTATGTCAAAAACCAGAAAATAAGAAAAATTAAAATAAAACTAAAAACAAAAATAAGAAACCAAAAACAATTGACAACCGCTGCCTCCCCGGCAGCGGCGCCAAAATTTGATCGCTGTCGTAGGCGTCAAAAATAAATTACACTTTCTTACTACTCAAAATATATAATGAAGCAAGGGCAAGAAAGGATCGTTCCCACAGAGAGGTCTTGGTTGTCAATATGTTTTGGTATCTTATAAGTAACACGGGGTTTTCTGATTTTTATAAACGAAAATAAAATAAAAGCAAACAATAAAGGTAAACAAATCAAATCAAGGATGAGAAAGTATTGGTCATGGATTTCGTTTTCATTCACAAACATGTTTTCAACACAATAACTAGAATTGATATTTTAATCTCAACTTTTATCAAAGGCCCTAGAATACCTTGATCGCAAGAATATCCCGCTAATCTCCTCTTGTCATCAACAAACACATTAAAAGATGCGAATATGAATTCTATCTAAAAGAACAACTTAACGTGTAAAAGCACTAATCAAGTTTAATTCCCTAGATGCAATAGGTTCTATGAAATCAGGCCAATCAAAGCAATCGAACGTGTAAAAGCACTAATCCGATTTAACAAAGGTTATGGTTCACATATGATCATAAGAATATATCACTACAAAGTATAATCATATTTATGCTACTTCAAATCAGGAATTATCACTTTTGCGTATAATAACCCTAATCTAGCAAAAGACATGCATGTGAGTTCTACCAATTTGAAACTTGACAAAACAAACATTCAATCATATGACAATATTAATGGTGAATCATAAACGATAATATGAGAGAAAACTAATTTATTGAACAAAAACTCATGTTTGGAAATCCAACTAATCCATAACCAAAAGAAAACTCTAGCTCATATTCATGGAGTTCATAACAAGAAGAAAGAGAAAAGACTTCATGGTGTAAACCCTAGAACAAAAGTAGAGGCAAAAAGATAATAAAAGATATAAGATATAAGATAAAAGTCCTCTCTTTTATATGTTTCTCTATTTCCATAAAGGATACTCCTTCCAATATTAGGTCTTCTCAAAACCCATCTCCAAGTGGTCCACCAAGCCCATGTGTGAGAAATACCCATGTGAAATTATGTCCAAAAACCGTCGCCGGAAAACTGGGATTATGGCCGGAACTTGGCCGGAAAAGTCGTCGGCAAACATCTAAGGTGACTGGCAAAGTCCGCCCGGTCACCAGTCAACGAGTCAACTCGGTCAAAGGTCACTGAGTCAACTCGGTCAAACCGAGTCAGGGTGAGTCAACTCAGAGTCAATGATGTCACAGTCAGAAACAAGTCAGAATCTGACTGAGCTGAGTTGCTTTGGCATTTGCACAGGCCAGAGCTGTGTATTGCACCAGGATGGTGCATCACTGTGCACTTCCAACCATAATGGCTAATCCTCACTAAAGCCCTCTTCAACAGCCAACAGCTCCAGCTGCATTGCATAACTCCCAAGCTGCAGCTTCTCTGCATATCATTGCCTATTTCAACCACCTAGATCACCAACTCTTGCACATTGCACCTGCCAATTCTAAGCCATGCCCATCCTCAATTGCAGCACACAATAACTTAAGCCTCCACCATCTCTGCACAGCATTTCATAGTCTCGATTCAACACACTGCACACCTGCCTGCAACACAGCATCCATCTCTATGCCTGCAACTCTTGCAAACACCACAGATCTGCACACTGTCATAGCACTTCTCTGCATCAGAACTAAACCCATTAACACAGCGCCATTCTCTGCAATACAGCCTCTGCAACTCTACAATTTCAGTTTCTTGTGCTCTCACATATTTGCTTCATGCCTTCATATCAGCATTACCAGTTAACAGCCTCAACTCCACTCTGCCAATTCCATCATCACTGCCATTCTTGACTTCATTACAGCTCAGTTCAACCCCAGCTGCATTACGTCATACCTCAGACCCTGATTTCACCTCCAATTCCATCTATCCTCAAATTCGACTAGCATCAGACATTCTCAGGCCATAACCCATATCTCCAATCATTCACACACACACACACATTCAATCTCAGAAACATCCATTCTTCACAGTCAAGTGCCAAAATCCAATGGCAGCAGCTTGGCTTCTTCCCTGGATTTCCTTGGCTTCAGCTTAAGCTCTTGTCAGTGTTTGTAATTCTGAGATCAACCCATCTCTGCAAATGCATCCGCATCTTGTGCTTCCCCCTGAACCATTTAGAACTGCACATTCATCTTTGTTTCAGTCTAATTGCACCACCAGATTAGTTTGCAATCACCAGCTCCACCTTATGTACTCCTGCAATCCTAGACATCTATTTCTTCTTTGTTCAAAACATTACCACTCAGCAGAGCCAACCTCCACCAGAAACATCATCATTCCCTTCTTTCCTGCGACAACGCCATATCCTTTGGCTCCACACCTGCATTCCATTTCCCTGCAACTCCATTAACCAACATCATAGCTGCCAATTATCTCAGGTCATCACCAGCTGCACCAACAGCTCACTAAACCAGCTCTGCAACACAACCCTGCACCAGCTCAGCTATACGAGCATCCATTCTGCACCAGCAATTCCACCAGAACCTTTGCCATTCAGTCCAGCTCAACTCCTAGCCTACACTGTCTTGTAGCAATCTCCACAGCCATTACCACCTGCATCTGTATTTGTTCTTACCAGCACAACCATTCCTAGCACCATCTGTTGCAGCTCCTTCACATCCAATTCCACCAATATCAAATCCATCCCAGACTCAAACCACCAACTCGTTTTAATTCAATTTCATCTCGATCACAATACCATCAGTCATCGTTCTCTTCTCTTCTCCGTAGCAAAACCCATGACGAACCCCTTTACAGAGTCTTCTCGTAAACCCTAGCTCTGCAATATTTCTTCCAAATCAAAGCCCACAACTTCTTGTACTCAAATCAGACTCTTACCCGAGTTTTGTAATCATCTCATCTTGTAATTATCATCTCTTTCAACACCAGAAACTCTCTTTTCAGTTCACCACCAATTTCATTCTCAATTTGTAGAAACAGCTTCTCCGATTCTTCGACATCAGTCCATGCAATTTCTCTTTCAATCTCAGATCCAATCTATTTACTCAAAACCTAATTGAAACAAACCCATTCACAATCGACCAGAACCTGAACCCCTCCTTCATCTTCAACCACACTAAAGCTTCACTGGATCTATTTCTCAAGTGTCTCAGCAACAGCCGCCATGGCTTCTCTGAATTTTAGAATAAATGAAATGATCGAGAAATCATTTTCATCCAAGTCTTAAGGCTGGTGTAATGAAATTACTATAGGCACCCAGCAATTGATACTGGCCACCACAGTGACATCCCTTAGAATTTGACTTCCCCTTATCCTTGGCCGAGCTCCCATTAGCACTTGCTCGTGAAATGATCACTGTGCCCTTTACGCTCAAAATGGACGCTTTCTTCTTCTTTTGCTCAAATGACTCCAAAACACCTGATTAGCTCGAAAGTAATCATAAGATACATAATTCATAAGAAAAGTAGCAAAGAAAGCATAAATACTAGATAGTAAATTAGGTGTTTTACGACACCTATCAGACGCCCAAGTAGAAATGGAAGAGACGAGTCCGGTGACCCTTCATTCATCTCTAACACACAAAAGTCAGCTGGAAAGACAAGTTGATTAACCTGTACAAGAATATCCTCAACAATACCCATTGGGTAGACATTAGAGCGATTGGCTAATTGCAATACAATTTCAGCCTTTTTAAGAGGACCAAGATCAAGTGAATTATACATTGATGCGGGCATAACATTAACGGATGCACCTAAATCCAACATATCTTTGTTAAATGTTGTGTTACCAATTGTGACGGCAATGTCAAAACTACCGGGATCCTTGCACTTAAGTGGGAGTTTGTGTTGTAAGATTTCCGAAGCATTCTCCCCCACACTAAGCACTTCATTACCTTTGAGCCTTTGCTTATTGGTACACAAGTCCTTCAATACCTTTGCATACTTTGGAACTTGTTTAATAGCATCAATGAGTGGTATGTTCACATGGATCTTCTTTAGAACGTCTAAAATCTCCTTTTCTAGTTCCGCCTTCTTAGAACTTGCAAATCTGCGAGGGAAAGGTAAAGGAGGAACATAAGTAGAAACCGGAGTTTTAGAGTTAGGAATAGGTACCTCGAAGTTTGGGGAGAATCATCATTCTTCTCCTCCAAAACAGTTGTTCCTTTGGTGTTTCCACCTTTCCCGAATCAGAGAACTGGTCTTTTTAGGGTTGCACAAGTTGTGTACCACTTCTCAACGTAATAGCATTGACACCCTATTTTGGATTAATAGGTTGAGAAGGGAGTTTCCCACTATTTTGTGCCTTCAATTGGTTCAACTCAATAGCCATGGAGCCCATTTGTGTCTGCAACTCCTTGATAGCACTCTTAGTTTCCTGCTGACTTTCTTTAAACATGGTAGAAATGCCTTGCATCATTGTTTGAAGCTTTGAATCAATATCGGAACCTTGATTTTGCATTGATTGTTGTGCTTGTGGTTGCTGAAATTGTTGTTGTTGTGGTTGAAATCCACTCGGACGGTTGAACGTAGGTTGTTGGATTGCACCTTGCTTGTTGGCATAGCTAAAATTGGGGTGATCTCTCCATCCCGGATTGTAAGTGTTAGAGTAGGGATCATACCGTCTTTGTTGATTTGGAAAGACCGCATTAGCTTGCTCGTCTTCATAAGCTTGAGAGGAAATTGGTATCACCGCGGATGCAACTTGTTGCATCATTTCTGTCATGTTACCCATTTTTTGACGAAGTTCCTCAACCTCGCTCACTTCATTTACTTTCCTAAGAAGCACATCCGAACCACGACTCAACAACTGTTGGGATTTTGCTTCCATGTTTTCAATCAACTCTCTAGCTTGTGCCACCGTCTTGCTCACTAATGCGCCACCACCCGCAGCGTCAAGAAGATTCCTATCACTTGATTGGAGTCCTTCATAGAAGTATTGGATGATCATAGCGTCACTGAATTGGTGGTGAGGGCAGCCTGCCACCAATCTCTTGTATCGTTCCCAACATTCATATAAGGATTCTCCCACATTTTGCTTCATCCCACAAATCTCCTTGCGAATTTGAGTAGCCTTTGATGCAGGAAAATATCTCTCTAAAAAGAATTTCTTCAGCCCATTCCATGTCGTGACACTTCCGGAAGGTAAATAGTACAACCAATCCTTAGCATTATCCATCAAACAGAAACGAAAAACTTTCAACATTGCACCATCCGCCTCAACATCCGCTGGAAGCATGGCCATGACAATGGTGTGGAAGTCCATAAGATGCTTGTTTGTGTCTTCATTCACCATGCCATGGAACTTTGGTAATTCTCTAAGCAACCCCGGCTTGATCTCAAAAGTAGAGTTTGTTTGAATACACCCCTGTAGTATATCAAGCCTATGAGAAGCCAAGTCCTTGAGTGTACGATTTGCATCACCCATTGCTTCTTCTTCTTCAACTTGTGGTTCGTCTACGAATGGAACCTCTTGTTCTCCTTCTAGTTGTAACTCTGCTTCCACTTCTAACTCTTGATCTTCTGTTGTGTCTTGACTTGGTTGGAGTATTGTGCCTCTTCGAGTAGCTATCCCTCACCTTGGATAGTTCCAATCTTTAGAAGCCAGGGATTAAGTACCTGAAAACAATTCTCGCAAAAAAGTGAGAAACAACACAAGAAAACAAAAAGCAAAGATAAAAGCAGAAATTATAAAAAGAAACTAAAAACTTAATAACAAGCCGTATGCCTCCCCGGCAACGGCGCCAAAATTTGACCGGTTGCCAGCCGAGCAAAGATAATTTCACTTTCTCACTCTACTAAATATAAATGAAGCATGTGGTAAGAAAGAGTTCGTTCCCACAGAGAGGCTTTTGTTGTTATAGAATTTCAGTTTCTTAGCAACCAAGGGAGGATTTTTGTTTTATCTAAGCAATAAAAGTAATTGAAAGCAATAAAATAATTTGAATAATCAATAAGGAGAAGATATTGGCCACGGGATAGTATCATTCACAAACATGTATTATCATCAATGACTAGAATTGATATTTTAATCTCTCATTTACTAAAAGTCCTAGGATACCTTGATCGCAAGAATATCCCGTTAATTCCCTGATTTCATAACAACCACATTAAAAGATGTATATGAGAATTCTTCCTAGAAAGTAACCTAACGTGTAAAAGCACAATCAAGTTTAACTCCCTAAAAGCAATAAGTTCTAAGGCATAAGACTAATCAATGCAAACGAACGTGTGAAAGCACTAATCCGTTTTAACAAAAGTTATGATTCACTGGTGACTAATAGGATATATCACTACAAGCACTACCCACAATTATGCTACTTAGAATCAGGGATAAACAACTTTTTCGTATTGAAAACCCTAATATAGCTCTAGAGATGAATGCAAATCGGATTGATTCCGGACTCAACCTAACAAGTATTCAAATCATATAACACTATTAATTGTGAATCACAAACAATAAATTACTGAGACAAAACTAATTCATAGATTCAAATAACATGTTGAGAAATCAACTTTATCCCATAACCAATAATAATTGTTTAGCTACTCATAGCTATGGAGTTCATCATAAAAATATTAATTGAATAGAAGAAGATGAACAAAAGCAAACCCTAGAAGCGTAAACAAAAGCGGCTCTCTCCAAGTTCCAAGAATAATCCGTGATACCCAAAGTTGTAAAAGTCTTTCCTTTAAATAGCTTTGCTTTCCAAAATTAGGTCAAGTCTCAAAGGTCCAATAGATAGAATTCCACCAAGCCCATATGTGAGAAAAACCCATGTAGAAAATATGCCCCAAAAACTGTCGCTGGAAATCGACCGGAGAAGTGACCGGAAAACGGCTCAGGTGACCGGCAAAGTCCACCCGGTCACTGGTCAACGATTCAAATCGGCCAGGTCAACTCAGTCAAGTCACTGAGTCAAACCGGGTCAAGCACCGAGTCAGATGACTCAACTCAGTGATGTCATCAGGTGAGTCAGGATCATGAGTCAGCTAGTCAGGTGATCTAACTGAGCTGACTTGTTTGAGCTGCCATGGCCTAAGCCATTGTGCACATGCCAGAGCTGTGTTGCACCAAGATGGCGCCTGACAACTCCAATCTTTCTTGTGGTGCTTCAACACACCAATGACCTCACCGCACTGCAATATTTATCACCCACAATCCATTACACATAGCATAGCTCCCGCAATTGCACTCCGAGCAAACACTAATCTCCATTCCAAAGAATGTAAGCACCATCAACAAAGCATCTTCTTAATCTCAACCTTCCTACGGCTCACTATCACCTTCTCCATCTGAATCTCAAGAACACCAACACAACCAAAAATCGCCCCAGCAGTACAAGCCTTAGACTGCCATCGAACCATACCCACATCATCGGTTCCTTTGCCGACCGTATCCGCATAAACACTTGACCAAAACCTCACCAACTAGAGCCATTTTACCTTCCTCCTAATTTCAGCACTTAACAAGCGCCTAATCTGTCGAAACATCCACCATAATTTGAACCACAAATCCCACGGAAAAATACCGACCAACAAACTCCTCTGTCTGAACCCCTAGCCTCCATTATCAGCATCACAAGCCCTTCTTGTAAGCAACCTTCGCTGCACCTGTAGCTCCAAAGAACTCCTCAAAGATTAGCAAGCAATAATCGCTTTCATTGTACCTAAACATTCATCTACCCATTCTGTCACGGCAATTGCAACTTCCGCAGTACTGCCATCTCCCTGTAAAACCACCTTCTCAACTGCAGCTATCACATGCAATATCTCTTATCAATTCAGCTCATCCACCACTTGTAATCGCATCATTTCTTGCTCTAGCTCCATCTAATCTCGCAATCGCACCGCAATACCCATTGCAAACCACCAATTCCACTCATTGCAGTTGATCTCATTCTCTGCCTTCAACATGACACTCTTCTCAGCTACACTGTCAACAATATCATAACAAGCTACCATCCTCAGCATCTCAGCACATAACAACAACAACCAATACCCATTCGAACCCTTGCAAAACATATGCTCAAGCTATCACACACAGACTATTATAGCTGCTCCAGACTCAATAACATCACTTTAGAATAGCTTCACCTGCAATTCTGCATCATCTGTAGCTGCCACACCTCAACCATCAACTCCATAACATGATTCATATCTATCAGGACTACCACCAACATCAGTTACTACTTCTGCCAAACACCACCAGTACCTCAAACAAGCCACCTAACAGCACAATCACCAGTTTTACTTCCATTCCATCTCCAACTGCAGCTGCAATCCAAAGTCCTGCACTTCACCAGCTCAAGGCTTCAACTGGTTTAAATCCTAACATTAATCTAAGCTCATTTTGTAGCTTCATTCTTTCCCCTTTGGTTCCACCGCACTGTTATATGTTTAACTCAGCTGCAACCAAAAAAATACATTGAAGCTTCAGATTCCCTCTTGTATCTCATGTACCATCTCAGTCAGTCCACTACTCCATCTTCATAACACCACAACGATCTCAGTATCACTGTCACCTGTAAAATACCACCATGAGCACATCTGTAACACCATATCTCCTTCACCAGTTTACAAGCCACTGCCATTACACAAAACCAAATTTCAGTTCAATCAAACCCTAACAATTCATTGTTCTTCTTGACTTCGAACCCAGTCAATACCCGTTTATTCAAAATCAACAGATTCAGGCCAATTCAGGGTCGCTAACCCTAACAACAAATTCCTCCATCACAAATTCGTGATTTCTTCATCTCCAGAAAACTCTAACTTCCATTTCTTCTTTCAGTCCTTCACAAACCCTTATTTTGACCATTTCTAGCAAACCCATATCACTTCTGCCATCAATTCCCTTTTCTCAGATTCAATTCTTCGATCTCCTTCTCATCTTCTCTTTTTAACAGAAAAATAAAGAACAGCTCCAATTTCTTCTCTGAGACTATAACAGCATCAAACCCTTGAAGATCTACCATGGCAATAACAAATTTCTTGGTCGAATTCCATATAAACTCCATCTGTTCTTCCCTTACCAGCAGCCGTTCTCGTCTCCGAATGAGATGAATTTCACAAGGACAAAAAATGAGAAGAGAAACATTTCTCTTGTTTTCAGGTCTAGGTAATGATGCAAATTCATATTGGCACCCATGAATCTGATAAAGGCTGCCTTATACTATTTGGCCTGTCAGTTTCGCACAACCGACAATTCATCCTTCACTCATTCATGCGCACGTCAGCTCGCTCCAAATATAGTCACATGTGAATTGGCCTCTTTGCCTTTTACGCTCCAAATAGACGTTTTCTCCTTCTTTTGCTCATAATGACTCCAAAGTACCTAATAAACTCAAAACCAAACATAAGATACATAATTTACAAGAAAACTAGCGAAGAAAGCATAAACTATAGATATAAATGAAGGTGTTTATGACAGCTATCAACAAGCCTCTGCCTCATCATCCTCAGCCTATCTTTTCATGAGTTCAGCATAAGTGACCCTCCGCTCGTTCAGGGGAATGCTAGGCTTCACTCCCTCGTTATGAATTTTCTTAGCTTTCAATTTAGCTTTGGAATCCTCATCAGAAGAACTGGAGGAATAGCTGCTGCTGGAAGCTGACATTTTCTGAAACCAGGAGCATAAAATTATCGACATGCAATTAAATCCATCTACAAAAATGGTAATTCTTAACTCTTACCTCTTTACAATTCCACTAACAATAGTGATTGTGCCACAAGAGTTAACACTCCAAAATTAGTTTGTTCCTTGAAACCTGCAATAACGAACGAAGCTTTATTAATCTTCAAAACTGATTTTTCATAAAATCATAGACACAATTTTCATAGTATGAACATCCACAACTGAACTATGAAATTTACACCAAGACAATATTTCATCATAAATAAATTGTCAAAGTTTCAAGGTCACTCAGAACCCACGTTTCGATTTTACAAATCAATAATTAATGTGAATTACTCACATAAATTCTCAAACTTTTATCTAATGAGAACAAAATCATGTGAATAAAATATGTCATCATATTTTGCATAATATGTCACGGCTTCATATAAAAAAAAATCTATTTTTCCTTCGTATGAGCATTATTCTCTAAAACGAGGTTTATTTCGGTTTAGTGAAAGCTCACACCTTTTAAGATAAAGTTTTGATTTCCATGAAAGCTTATAAACAAAATTTTATCACTGGACACAGGTCTATTTCCAAAGAAAAATCTCTCTCAAGTTAGGGATTGTTGCTAGTTTCTTAAACTAACGATCAAACGAACATACGTTTAATAAAATAAGGGTTTTTTCTAAAAAACTCACGCTAATATATACACATGTATAGAATTTCAACATGAACAACTCATAAAATCAACAACAACAAAAAAGAAAAAAAAAATTGCGTACCTGGTCGGTGCCGGCCGGAAGTTGGCCGGACGGTGGCGCTCCGGCAATTCCTGCACCTGCTAAGCTCGGACGTGAAGGTGATGGGAGGATGAAGAAGAGGGTGGTCGTGTGGGAAGAATTAAAAAAAAAAGGAATTAATTCCTTTTATATCAAATTTTGCTTCCAAAACCTAATTCCATAAGGATTTCCTTTTTGGGCCCGGCCCTTGAATCCTAAACCAACCAGGGTTCCACCATCAAATCACCAGTTCTACACCAATTTTGCTCACTGGATGATGCTCTATTATGCCACTAAGGTTTTCGCTCAAACCATGGTTTGCTCATTCAGTCGAAATCCGGCAATATCTTATCTTATGACTAAGTTCAATTACTTATTTCTGTTTGTACCTGGAAAGTCACCATTCAATGCTGACTGAGGAACATGGCTATTCCTCACTAAGCAGGGGACTTAATGTAGATGGTGGATTTTCGACAAAGGGTAAAATTGTAAAACTATACTCCGGATCCGGCAATCGGATGAGTATTGAGGCCCAAGTCTCTCATTAAAGCATGAAAGCTCATGCCATAAATCTCTGACTGAGAAGGCTGTCTCTCAGAGTATATGTAGATGTGTAGTCTCTCAGCTGAGGCCACGGCACATCTCATGAATACTGAGCAATTTCAGTAATTACTCCGGATCCAGCAATCGGATGAGTATTGAGACTCATGTCTCTAAGCGTGAAAGCTCATGCCATAAAACCTCTGATCGAGAAAGTCTCTCAGAGAAGATGTAGATGTGTAGTCTCCCAGCTGAGACCCCGGCGCATCTCATACTGTATAGAATCGCAAGATTTGATGGCTCCTAGACAACATGTCTTCTAGTATAGAGCAATAACGTCTTCAGGATGCAACCATGTTTTTCCCTGACTATACAAGAGGAATATGACACTCCAACAAGTTCATATTGCTCGACCCTCAGATAATTAATGATCCTAGATAAGAAACCCTGCTAGTATAGAGCCATCAGCTAATTATCTATAATCGCCTGAATATCCAGCAATATTCTACGATTCTTCGTTATATTTCGTCACTTCAATTCGTGGTTCTTCCCAGCAGAATTCCACGGGTTAGTGATAAATATTCAACGAGACAGGCATCTGAGCATCGAATAAGCCCCGACTAAAATGGTGCAAGTGTACTTAACAATAATGCACAGACCATCATTTGAATGCGCAAACGAGCATTTCAAAAATATGAATGAACGATGAACCTATGCAAAATAGGAAGGAAAAATAATAATAAAATATTAGCAAAGGTGCCAGGGGACCGGGCTCATCAGTTGGCCGGTCATGCCGTGACCAGTCCCGCGCCCAATTTCATATTTTGTCATATTTTATTATTTTTCCCCGATCTCGTGAAAATTCTCTCATTCGAGCTAATCTCCTTCGTTTCAAGGAAATTCTCTAATCTCATGATTTTATCAAAGAAATAATGAAATTAGGGAAAGGTGTCGCGGGACGGAGCACCAGCCGGCCGGCCATGCCCTAGTTGTGGCCAGTCCCACACCTCACGTCCCCATTATTTTATTATTCCTCTCAAATTATGAAAATTCCTTGATTTTATGAATTTTCCTTAAAACCATGAAAATTCCCTAACTTTATGAATTTTCTCTAAAATCATGAAAATTATTATAAAATTAGGAAAACTCGTGGGACCGGGCACCAACCGGCCGGCCATGCCCTAGTCGTGGCCGGTCCCACACCTCACGTTCCCATTATTTTATTATTTCTCTAAAATTATGAAAATTCCTTGATTTTATGAATTTTCCTTAAAACCATGAAAATTCCCTAATTTTATGAATTTTCCCTAAAATCATGAAAATTATTATAAAATTAAGAAAACTCGTGGGACCGAGCTAATTAATCCATTAGAGATGAAAGATCAAGAACATTTATTGAAACATTCATTCTCGCGACACTCCTTAACCTCGCCAAGTCTCTCGTCTTCTTTATGTTTTGGCGGCCGTTATTCATTGCGTCGTGCTTATTTTAGCTCCTGCGATCGCCTCGACAGCGTCGTTTTATTAATCCCGCGAGTCTTGTACGTTGCGATATTATGATCCTACATCTTGCCTCTTTTTCCTTAAATATTGCTTGAAGAGCGATCTTTAAGGAAAAATCTGTTGTGGTAGCAATCTTTGATTTTGGTTGATGAAGGAACGAGCAGAAGAATACTGGACTTGAAAAGTACGTACTTGCCTCTATTCTTTTGCGAAGTTCCGAAGCTCCTATATTCGAAGTATCATTTCTTGCCTCATGTGTTACAGAGAATAATCGAGTTCGCAATCTCTTCTCGCCTATTAGGAAATATGTTGTATATTTGAATTCGCTAAAGTTCTTTCGTCAAGCTTCCTTGGATTTAGGTAGTGACCGTTTACACGTGTCTATATTTACCTCTTTTACCGGTGCATTTAATGTTATCCGGTCATAATATTTTTCTCATCTATTTATAAGAGCACCCCCTGTGAAGAATGAATTTTCCTTTTCCTTTTTATCTTCTTCATCGTCTGCAAGTGTTCTTCTTCTTCATCGTTCTGCAAGTGTTTGTTTATTGCTGTCTCTTACCGTCTTTTTCACCACTTTAGCTATTCTCTACCAGTTATTACTCTCATGACGTCCGTGTTTGTTAGTTTTGTCATATCTGGGCTGATTTTGTTGTTGATCGATTTGAGATTAACTTTCTTTGTTGAAATCACACTGGTATGATTAACTTTGTAGTTCTTTTTTGCCATTGTTGTTTAGCAAGAACCAACCTTAAATAGATTTATGGTGAAGGACCCTCTTCTTTCTTTGGGCTCGCCATCGAAAATCTACTTCGCAACAAGAACCCTCGCACAACCAAAGTCCACTTCATGAGCAAAATCTATGGCTTCAAAAAGACAGTCTGAGAGCGACAAGGTATTCAAGAAACATTTATTTTTTATCAACAATGCATTGTTGCCCGCTTTTTATTTAATTTGTTATTCACAGGATGATAAAACTACTGGTCATGCTCCCAAAAAGCCTCGCTACTCCAAACCTGTCACTCCCGACGTTCCATTTCCTTCATTCACACCTTCATCTCCTACTGCGAAATCTTCGCAAGATAACTTTGTGCCCCCTTCCTCTGGTACTACTATCAATGACAATATTTCTATGCCTCAACTCCTCATAGATCAAGTTCCTTACAACTGTCCTACTACAAACGATCTTATACCTCCTCCTGCTATCAATGTCCCCGCTATTTCTCCAATCACTTCTCTTCCCGAAACCTCTTCTTCTCCCGAGGCCCTTTGACAAAGGATCACTCGTCTTCTTTGATTGAGCAAATTCCTCTAACGGCAGAAAATTTGGAGGGGATAGATGTGGCCTTTAAGGTTCTTTCAGATCTCGTGAATGATGCCAAAAAGACTTCTGCTGATCCTATCAAATCCAACGCCTCATGAGATTTTAAGCAAGCACCTTGGTTCTGATAAGGTCTCGTAAAAGCATCTTTGGTTCAAGAGATTAATAAGTTGAAGGATGATCTCCAAGTTATGACCGATAAGTGCAATAGTTTTCACCTTGAAAATCGAAATTTCACAACCTCTCGGCCGGATCGTGACAATCTTTTCTTAAAAAATGAGGAGTTGAAAGGTATACTCTCGCGACTCCTCCCTTTTTTTTTTTTTTTTTTTTTTTTTTTTTTTTTTACAACTCAAATTCTTGTTCGCCCTCTAAGCATTAAACCAGAAACGAATTATGGAGATATATCAGATGGAGTCCATTGTTGAAGAAGTTCGAGTTGAGAGAGATGGTTGGATGGAGCAATATAATCTCTTAGATAATCTTCATACTTATGCAGCTGATCAAATAAATAACTTGTCGAAAGAGAATTATGATTTATCGCAAAAGCAAGACTTGTTAAGTAATGATTTATCTCGCCTCTCTTATGCTTTGACTAAATCGATTGTCTCTCGCCATGCCCTAGCCGGTCCCACATGCCTATTATTTTATTATTATTTGTTGTTTTAGTTTCCTGATTCCATGAAAACTCCCTGATTTCAACAAAATACCTTGATTTTAACAAATCTCTCTGATTTTATGAAAATTTCCTAAAATCATGAAAATTACATAAATTGGGAAGAGTGCTCTGGGACAGTGCCCATTGGACGGCCGACCATGCCTTGGCCATTGCCGGTCCCGCACTCCATCATTCCCTATTTTATTATTATTATATCTCTCTCATCTCATGGAAATTCCCTAATTTCAGCAAACTCTCCAGTTTCATGGAATTTCCCTCAAATCAGAGAAAATACATAAAATCACATAAAATCGGGCAAGTGTGGATCGTGCTTGTTAATCAGCCGGACATGCCCTAGCCATGGTCGGTCCCACACCTTGCAATTCCCTATTTTATTTATCATTTTTCATCATCTCATGTATTTTTCCTAGTTTCAGCAAAACCCTGGATTCTGCATATTTTCTCAGAATGTTGCTCAAATGCGCATCGAAAAATACTGAAATTCTCAAGATTGAGACACGGACACTATGGTGACACGAGCACATCCCCTTGACCGACCAAGGGTGGCTCTAAGGCCTGCAAACAGCCGGTCCTGCATGTTTTAATGATTTTAACCTAATTTGCTCAATTGCTCATATTAGGTTCAAACTTCTTCCAAACAATTAAGTTTTTGCTTGAACGACCATCCATTGGTCCCACGGCCACCAAGAGCCGGTCTCATGACCTCTTGGTAGGTTCCTCCTCAGTTCATGACCAGGTTTTATTATTTGTCGCTCACACGAGCATTATTTCAATAAATGATTAAACCAGCATTTAATCATTCTTTCACCAATTGGTCCTCTAAGAGACTTTGGTATTTTGCTCATTCGAGCATCTGGGCGTACATGGAGAACTCGTCATCCCATGAAGCAAGGACAACGGTCCCCGCTTCACTCTGTAGATTGATTTGCAATAAATCATCATTTCGATAAAATTAGGGTTTTGAATCCAGAGCTGTGTAGAAACATGATTCTGAGCAGATTCAAATACTCTGATAATTTTATGTTGATTCCATGATCAACATTTTTATTTATTTTACTCGACCCAGCAGTCAATATCTTAATTAATATTTAATTTGGTCCTGCTACCAATAATTCATCAAACGAGCAATATTTGCTCAAACCGGCAATATTTGCTCAGACTAGCAATATTTGCTCGAACCAGCAATATTTGCTCAGATTCAAGAATATTGGTTCAACTATCAATATTATTCGACAATTCAAAGAACACAGTTTGCTCGTCTTAGGTAATCAACATAATAATACCTCGTCTCAGCAGACATATTTGATTCATGAATTTCAGAACATTTGCAAAATATGTTCAATTCAACAATACATGGATTCATCGTCCCACAAAGTCAGCAACTGACTCCACAATCACGAGATATCAATCGTGTCACATGGAGGGATATTAACTAGGGTTTTGGTCTGGCGGTCTACGGCACGTGTGTTCACCCACGATGAGAATGTGAGCAAGTCGTGCAATCAGTTGGAAGAGTCAGCAAAGTAGTGGGTGGAAAATTAACCAAGTCTTCGCACGATGAGCAACTGGTTTTAACAAGATTTCCCACTTCCCCACTCTCTGATTCCAGCAAACTGTCACACTTCATGGGATCATGGTGTTTTTCAACTCCGGCATTATAAAATGTCTCTGAATACTGATTGAAAGGACAAGATTCGAACACTCGAACATTCGTCTAAAAAAGGAATTATCGGCAAGTTCATACAGACAATCTTTCGTCTACATGAACTCATCATCTGAGCATTCACTCTCAATTGAGCAAAATTCAATCATTCAGAGCATTCTTACGCTGAATTCACAACACACCTACAATCTCAGATCACCATTGATCTCACGCATTTCTCAGCTCCTCCTACAGATCAACCCATCCTCTCTTGTGACCGAATTGACTCTGGAACGACCATTGTTCTTGGTTTAGGCCGGAGTCTTACAGATTGATCTCTCGAACTTAAAGCACTCCCTTCTTGCAATGCATCTGTGAGAGGTTCAACATTTCGCTCGGTTCAAGGAGTCTCCACACGGTCGACTCTTCAATTCCGTAAAAACCAGCAAATTGTTTTTCCCCATCTACAAACACATATAAGTTAGATACCATATATATGTGGGGAACCGATCCTAGTACCTAGTCAACCGAATTTTGGAAAGCTAGTGTGACTATGCACAGTACTCACATGGAGGTAGAACCGAAACTTGTTTTGGTAGAACCGTTAAACCCATGATTTGTGATTGAGTGTTCTTGAAAGTCAGATGAACCAATCCTAAACTTGTTTGGAAGTGTGGAAAATCGGTTTCAAGGTTGTAAGTATGAAAGAGGACTTACAAAGTAAAGATGTCGACATACTTTGAACATGTGCTGTAATGTTTATCTTTTATTGTTCAAAGTTATTCCTTATTAGCTAAAGGAAGAAAATCCCAGGATCGAAAGATAAGTAAGTTAAGAATCTTTTATTTAAGGTTGTTAATTTTATTTTAGGAAAACGAGAATTAGTAATGTGCATTTACTAGTTAAAGATTTTTCAAATAGATTTTCGGTCAATATTTTGGACAGAGCATTTCTAGTAATTATGGAAACCGAATTTGGAATATATTGAATATCTTGAGAATATTTTCGGTTTTGGAAATTCCTTGGTGTCCAAACTTCCTTGTCTATAAATACTTGAAGTTTGTATTTCTGGCAAACTAATCCTTCGTGACAGCAAACTTCCTCGGTTGTGTTGCTACTGGTGTAGCCGCCTATTCGGAGAGGAGAGTAACCTAATTACAGTAAAACTTCTTTAAAATAATAGCTTTGGGACCGAGAAAAATTATTATTTTAGAGAGATTATTATTTTAGCGAGAAGAAATTTAACCTGTGTAAGCCTGGTTGGGACTAAAGAATTCTATTAGTACCGTTGGTGGGAAACTAGATAATTGCGGTTTATCTTGTGTTTTCGATTGATTTGATTGACTAACGGTGGTTGAACTTTGATTGCACCTAGTTTGTTTATGCTTGAGAATCTTCTCTTCTGATATAAGATTCACTCAAACTAGATCGAAGTTTCGACAGGGATCTTTAGACTGTTTTTAGTTCTAAAGACAATCTTGTGATAATCCATTGTTAATAGACTCCGTTCTGTGCGTGATTGATCACAAGAGATTCAAGTTATTTTGTGCAGGTGTTTATTGAAGATCTAAGAAGATTTGAAGGCATAGAAGATATTGAAGATTTCTGATTTGGGGTTCATAGTATTTGGTGTGAACAATACTTGTTTCGGTATAATAGGATCCAACTATAATCGGTTTATCCTTGTGGTAGATTGGATTGATTAGTTGTGTAGATCGGCATCAATACAATTCCTTGTGATTAAAAGTATTGATTACAAAATCTTAACAATTTCCTTTGGTAGTTGAACATAAGATAGATCTAAGAACCCGACGAAGGAGTTTATTGAGATAAACAGAAGAGCCTTTGTCGAACTCACATCACTTGGTTGAAGAGAGTTTCTACCAAACAGATTTGTTATTCCTTTACTCTTTGGAATACGAACCAAAGGAATTGTTCCAAGTACGTGACTTATTCATAAGTTGGAGGCGTGGGAATACAGGCGGAACTAGGTGAACTATAGGTTTAGTTGCTTAGTCTCAACTATACGAAGTTGGATTAATTTTGTGTAGCGGCTTAATCCTGAGAGTATTCAATTCTGAACAGGGTCCCGGGATTTTTCTGCATTTGCGGTTTCCTCGTTAAAAAAATCTTGTTGTGTCATTTACTTTATATTTTCGCATTATAATTGTTTTATTATAATTAAAGTAAATTACACAAACGTTAATTCCTATTTACTTGATAAGCAATCTTATTGTGTTTGGTTAAGTCCGAACCTTTTTATCAAGTAAACATACTTCGTTGTTGTATTGTCTCGATCTCGTATCCATAGACGATCACACAAAGTGTGAACCGATTAGTTACATTGTCTCGACTCAGTCCATAGACAATCACTTTCGGAAAAATGACTTATAGGTAGGAAAAGTTTTAGCTTGAGGTATATTTGGGTACCCTCGCCTTTTCAATTGGTATCAGAGCAGGCAAACACGAAAAATCTAATAATATGTGTTTGGTGCGATCCAACCTATAAGATATGAGCCAAAGTAAAGTTAAGCGAGAGCGAAAACTAAAGAAAGGCTTAATTAACGTATCACAAGATATGTGCTCAAAAGGAGTGTTAGAGCATTGCTCGGTCGAACTCGCATGCGTTGCTATCTCAAGCATGTTTGTCAATGTTAGTGATCAAAAATATAAGTCTTAATTTCTAGCCTATTTGTAGATGTCTCGGACTAGGACATAGATAGTGTAGTTGAGCTTAAATCTCTCGACGCTCATCTCTTGAAGACGAAGAACTACTAAGGGGAGCTTGTGGAACTTCTTCGAAAAAAGGTATGTGGAGAGTTGAACTTATCTATCACTTGGAAAGTCTATTCCTACTATCTCCTATATTGAGACATAAGACGTGTTACGATATAGTTTTCTCTATACATATTTGAGATTTCGAGCTGGGTATATCTCGCTTACATATTTCTCGAAATATGTGTTGGTAAGCTTTCGCTTCGACCAAGTTCATCTTATATCATGAGAAAATTTCCGAGTAACATCTTACATGGTTTGTGTGATACAATCATTTGGTGTAAGACTTGGAAGGTTTCAGTAATGATTATTTCAACATCTTGAATATTGCTTTGATGTTAATAGTGTGTGAAAACGGTTGTTGATATTATAGAAGAATGTTTCAATGATTGAAATAAAGAGTTGATGATGTAACCATCTTTGGATATAAGCATATATAGTGTGTTCGCACATTAGTGTATAAGTCCATAAACCGGAATCCAAGAGTATGCATATGTGTATATACGGAATTGGTGAAGGAGACAGGTTAAGTATGCGTACGTGTACGCATACTGGCGGAAGTTCTCAAACCGAGAATTTCTGCTGAGTTTGGTTTTGGCAAAACTCTTAATTAGTCACCTTAAGTATGCGTACCCTACGCATACTGGCGGAAGTTTTTGAACCGAAATTTTTTGCTGAGTTTGGAAACTTTACAAACTAAAAAACCGGTTGCTTGAGTACGCATACCTGTACGCATACTTAAGCTGGTTACTTTGTCAAATCGGTCAAGTCCATGAACTTAAACATTTAAATCATAAGGAATGCAATCTTTGCAAACCGTGGCTATAATGTTCATGATTGATTCAAGTGAATCAAACCGATTTGATTTCAATTGTGTTTTCTAAACAATTGAACAACTCTTTAACTAGTTTCATATAAGTCATTTGAACTAGTTATGGTTAAGATGAATAAGGTTGATATGAGAGTAATCATTTGGATAACCTTGGTTAACTATTTATGAACCAACATGGTGTACACATTTAGGTATGGTTACATAAACCTAAATGAGGGTACATTTCATTTGTGTGTAACAATCTAAGTTCGATCTAACGGTTGAAAGATATTAGCTTGGTTGAATTAGGTTTTTCATCTAACGGTGAATATTGAATGCTTTGTTACCTAGGTAACTTGGATTGCAAACCCTGATTTGAAAACTATATAAAGGAGAACTCTAGCAACTGGGAAACCTAATCCCCACACCTCATGTGTGTTACTAGTTGCATAACTAGAGTCGATTCTCCTTTAACCTTAGGTTTCTTCTCGAGACCCTGTAGGTTAACGACTTGAAGACTTCATTGGGATTGTGAAGCCAGACCCAACTATTATCTTTGTAGTTGTGTGATCTGATCTTGTTGTTTTTATCGTGTTGAGTGCAATTGAAATAATTGGCTCGAGATTCTATATCTCCGATAGGCAAGATAGAAAAGTAATCACAAACAAACTTAGTCTCATCATTTGTGATTCCATAATAACTTGTTTCGCTAGTCGATTAAGTTTATTATGAGGTGATTGATAATACTAGGCTGTTCTTCGGGAATATAAGTCTGGTTTATCAATTGGTTCCTGTTCACCTTGATTTATCAAAAGACGGAACAAAAACTCTTGGGTATTTCTGTGAGAGACAAATTTATTTAATCTTATAGACTTTTCTGTGTGAGACAGATTTGTCTATTAAGTCTTCGACTTTGGGTCGTAGCACTCTTAGTTGTGGGTGAGATTAGCTAAGGAAATCAAGTGCGTAGTATCCTGCTGGGATCAGATACGTAAGGAGCGCAACTGTACCTTGAATCAGTGTGAGATTTATTAAGGTTCAACTACAGTCCATTCCGAAGTTAATTGGTAGTAGGCTAGTGTCTGTAGCGGCTTAATACAGTGTGGTGTTCAATCTGGACTAGGTCCCGGGGTTTTTCTGTATTTACGGTTTCCTCGTTAACAAAATTCTGGTGTCTGTGTTATTTCTTTTCCGCATTATATTTTGTTATATAATTGAAATATCACAGGTTGTGCGTTAAGATCAATCAATTAGAATATCCAACCTTTGGTTTTTGATTTACATTGATTGACACTTGAACATTGGTCTTTGGTACCGTTCAAGTAACTCCTCTTATATTCAATCGGGCTCGCAGATTTCTATTTGCTGATTGCGGATTGAATTAAGAGTTAGAGATATTAAACTCTTTGATATACTTTAATCTAGATTGAGTCTGACTGTCTAGTTGATTCTCTAGAAGTGTATTGGAGTAAGTCCTCTCAGATTGCCAAACGAATTGTTGGGTGTGGTTGTTATACCCCCGCATTTTCAAGGAGATTGTTCTTCAATTTCAGATTGCTCAATTGATGAGATCTCTAATGAGACATTTTTGAGTTCTATTCTTGTGATTTCTAATGAAAGATCAAGTTTGAAAACTTCTGAACTAAAGGAATTGAGTAAACAATTTCTTTTATGCTCTAATGGACTTCTTTCAACACTTGAAAGAGAACGAGATTTAACATTAAAGTTTGAAAATCTCTATGAAGAGCATAAATTGCTAAAAGAAGAAATCACACAACAAGTTTGTGACTACGAAAAAGGGATGAGTATTGAACGTCATCATGTAGAAGCTTGTGAAAAAGATCTGGAAAAATCTCGAGAAAAAATTTGTCTTCTGGAAAAAGAGCTTGATGACTCTAAAGTAAAAATGAACTCTCAACAAGAGTGCTTCAATGAAAAAGAAAAAGGTTTTGTTTCCAACATAAAATGTTTAGAGAGTTTACTCTACACTTGATGAAAATATTTCATTAAAAGAGGAAATCTCTATGCTGAGAAAACTTAATGAAAGCTCGGACAACTTATCTTCCTTGTTGGAAACAGGGAGAAGTCATGGTGACACACGTGGTTTAGAATGTGAAGGTAGTAGTACTGCAGTTCCTAACAGTGAAATAAAGTTTGTCAAATCTGTGTGTACTCAGACAGAGGATTCTCTAAAAGAAAATGCTCAACATAGCAATGGAGAAACTAATAAGGGCAAAAAAACAATTGATGTTCATTCAAACCAGAAGAAGAAAGCTCATGAAGAAAGGAATAAATCGAAGCCGCGAAGAGTAGAGAAAAACAAAGGAGTTTTCAACAAACTTGCACAAACAGGTAACAACCAACATTATAAATCTTATAATACCAACTGTTGTTAGTCTTGTGGCAGTAAAAAACATGTTCAGAAGATGTGCAAGATTCGTAAAATGCAAAATACTCTCCATTTTGTTTCAAGAGAGTTGGGAAAAATAAACCTTATTCCTCGACTCTTAACCAACAGAGTAAAGAACTACTATGCTGATTCCTGGTCTACCCAATATATACCAAAATCATTTAGAAATGAGCATAAGAAACATTATTTTAAACGAGCAAGGTTTGTCTCTCATTCTTTTAAAGGAACAGACTCTGAACCATTCATTGATTATGATGACATATCATATCTCAAGATGTGGAAGAGGAAGAACAGTCAAAAATAATGCATTGTTACTTAAGAACAAATTTCTCTGTGCCCAAGCACTCCGGTGTTATAAAAATTTGTTTAAAATGGGTAATTCCAGTTATTTCCTTTTTGAGAAAGATTACCGAAAAATCTCTGTATAAAAAGTTTCTTTTTATAAGTGGTTAACATCTTATAAGAACCGAATTCTTATTCGAATTTTTCATGATTTTCAATATGAAAGACCTAAAGAATGTTATATCTGATTGATATACTCCTGTAGATTTCATGATCTATTAACTAGAAAAATTCATATAATCCTTTTCACTGAGAATAAGGGATCATACAGCGAATTTGTGGGAGAATACTATATACAGGAAGTGGAAAGTGTTTTGGATTCCTCTAATAAAGGAAGATTCGAAATCTGTTCTGATTTGTGCTCATATCAGATCATGCCATCCCTTACTGAAGTAAGGGCTACAAGCCTATGTGAAGGGGTTCTTGAACTGATAAGAAGAAAGGAACTCCTGAAGGAATTATCTTATGTTGCCCAAAAGGAAATTATTTTTCATGTTGTTTGTTGGGCATCTTATAGAGACTTTCGTGATCTTCAAATGACTAGTTTTCACTCTACCAATCTTGAAATGTTTGAAGAAAACCTTGATTAAATGATGAAAACAGAGGATAACAAGGTGTTGATGGTGGATTTTCGTTCAAGGTTGAGTTTGTAAAAAACCAGAAAAAATCATGCGCTGACATCTTGTAAAAGATAAAGCCATTTATAAGTGTTGGATACTCCCTCACTTAATTCAGCCTTGTATTTCCTGTACTCATTATCAGTGTGGCATGATGACTGAGTGTTACTCTTATAGAGTAACACGAACCTCCAAGCACTATAATGAATCATTATCGGTGTGGCATGAGACCGAGTGTTACTCATACAGAGTAACACGAACCTCCAAGCACTATAATGAAACCATGTACAAAATACCCCGATTCTCGGTGTGTTATACTAGCCTGATTCTCGGTGTGTTATACTAGCCCGATTGAGCCCCTCTCGGTGTGTTATACTAGCCCGATTGAGCCCTCTCGGTGTGTTATACTAGCCCGATTGAGCATCCAGGACTTGACTTTATCGGGTCTCCGGATATGATCTCGATCGCAGTCATCCAACTCCACAAGCATGATTGGATGACCACAGTCAATTCCATCACCCTAAGCATGGTATGGAATACCCACGGCCTTAGCTTGCCTAGATATGATCGATCGCAGTCATCCAACTCCACAAGCATGATTGGATGACCACGAGATCAATTCCATCACCCCCAAGCAGGTATGGAATACACACGGCCGACCCCGCATGGTCGACCATTGGCCTTTGCTTGCCAAGAAACCGTCCATACCAAGCATTATGGGCGGAAAACCTAAATTAGGGTTTGCGGCATATTACATGTGCCGCAAAACGGTCTCAACCATCCATCTTCGCAGGTATAGATGGAGGGTGTAGATGAAGACTCAAAGGGCCCGGAGCATGTCGACACAATCACCATGTGACCGCCTACACACTTGACCAATCGGTCAAAACCAACCATGGTTGGTTACAACACATTCGTCCACTTTGAAATAGCATGGTCGCGCGGCTTTGAAAGCCAAAATTAGGGTTCAAGCCATCACGCGCGTCCATCTTCTCCTACGAATGGAGGGTCCTGATTAGATTAGCGAGTCCGGTCATACCAAAGATGACCACCGTGGGCCCATCTACCTCTTCATGCGGTCGGCCAAGGCATATCACGCCTGGCCAATCCAAAACGCCCGCTCAAACATGCGTGGATACACTTCCCAAATTGCAAATCGATCTCGACCACTCAACTTCACCGGACGAATTGGGTGGCTTAGATCACGTTTTCATGGGACGGTGAGACATGGGCGTGAACATCAGCCTACCATCTTCACGCCAAACCAACCGGCCAGGACCGACCAAGCTAGGTCGTCTTGGAAAACGCGCCGGAAAAGAGTATGGCGCGCGGCTTCTTGCGGTATCAAACTCTTATCGCAAAATCAATCTCGACCACTCCTCTTTGACGGTCAAATTGAGTGGCCCAGATCGCGCTTTCATGAGGGAACGGAATACAGGCACCTACACCATCATGCCGTCAACACGCATGTATGGTCGGTCCTCTCAAAATCCTTCCCATGCTTGGTTTCGACCAAGGCTGGAGAGTGATGCTTGCGCACCTCTTCAAAAACCCTAATATTCATTAACGGTCGCGCAGATGAGTGTCTCAAGGCTCATCTCATCCGTCCAACTTCACCGACTTGGTTATACAACCTCGGTCGAGTCAATTGGTCGCAAGGCGTCATTACCCATCACCTTACCACACCACAATGCAAGACTCGCATGAAATACACACGATACTTCACAAGTATCGACTTTCGAATAACGCAGATTATTCAATTCAGCATTACATGCTATCTTTCGTGGATCCACGATCCACATTCCGGACATCAATCATGTCACAAACTCGGGGGATACATCTTGGGGTATTGGTCTCGGCGGTTTACGGCGTGCGGCGTGCAAGGCGCCATCACAAGAACGTGTTAGGAAGTCATGGGCGATTAGAGATGAATAGGAGAAGTGGGCAAGACTGGTCGTGTATCACCGACACACAACTCCACTACTCCATCATTCCACTACCTCCACTTCCCACGAGAAACGTGAATGAGGCTCAATGACTTGTATAAATAGGTTCTCCGCCCTATTTCAAAACAAGGAATAACTGAGAACAACACAAGTTCATTTATTAAACCAAGTGTTAATACAAAAACCGTATTCAAACACCCGAGCCTGCTTGCATCAACCGTAAGCTTGCTCATCTTTTGTTACAAGTCATAAGCAAGCCAACACCTTCACAATCTCAACACCTTCTTCGCTTCCCTCCCTAAGATCAACCCCATCTCCTTCACTTTGTGACCGAAACAAGTCCGGAACGGCCATTTCTTGGTTTAGGCCGGACTTGCACGCATTGATCTCTCGAATCTACAAGCACTCACCGCATGCAGTGCATTTGTTGAAGGTTTAGATTCATTCCTCATCCACACCCCAAATTACCAAATTCTGCAGGAGTAGTTTTCACCCATCAACAATTGGCGACCACGGTGGGAGATTGATCTCTCGGTTACATAAGAATCGAATTCTCGAATTCGTTTTTGTCTCACGATGTATCCTCACTCGGAATCCGCAGTGGTTGAGATATCATGGGAAGCATAGCTAGAATGCTTTGGAGGATGTCTTGGCAAATCAAGTCGGTATCACCGTAAGGCGAGCGAGACATTTCGCCTTTTGAATGATATGGCGGCACAATTACAAGAAGCATCGACAGGCATCCACTCGGGCAATGCGAGAATCTTTAACCAGGAGTCACATCTTTACCGGTGGAGAAGCAAAAAGGGCGCGCAACCGCAGGAGACCCAGGGAAGATGAACAACATGGTCCGGTCAACAATGGAAACCCGATGCAACTCCACAGGAGAGGAGACTTATCCAGAATGCTACGATGTCTTCCAGATAAAGAAGGGGAACCTGCAGCCTATGGAGCCTTGCCAGAGGATTTATACCTCAAAGCTCTTGCCGAAGCCCGGAAGACTGTCCAATCCGCGTCGGCCTTCCAACCGAAACGCTTGAGGAAGGAGAAATCAATCAAGAAATGCCCGAATACGAGAGGATGGGAGCGTTCAATCCGGCCACTCGGCAGTGACATTACGACACCTTCTACATCCCTCTACTTAGGAAGACAATCCTGAGACATGATGGCGCTCGCAAGCCTTCCAACTTCATCTCCGTTCCATATCAAAGCCACGGGGAGACATCGCAACGCCCGCTAACGCAGGAAAAGCTGGACACAAGGTACTTACATTTCCCCTTCCCAATGAAGAAGATTCTCGGAGCTACTGGAGACGTGGGTACGAAACGGAGAGATAAAGCTACCCCCGATACGGCGCCCACCTCCGGTCAAGGAGTAATGGACCCGAGGTACTGTCATTACCACCGGTCCCTTCATCACCCACCGGTGAGTGCAACGCTTTGAAGCGCATTGTTCGGGGAGAAGCTTGGCTCGGAGGGATAGCTTTGAGAAGTTAGTGCGGAGGATTTTCTTGGAGAGGCTACTCCGGTTTGATACAAATGAGGCTTCAAAAGCAAGTAAGTTCTACTCAACAATTTTACTAGAAAGATAGTTTAGAATTCACTGGGGACTTAGCATCCCACACGTGGAGAAAGAGGCTCGATAATCAAACACCATGTCTGTTTCATTCATGCTTTCCTTTCACACAACGTTTGCAACTTCATGTGACATGTGCAATCATTCATGACCAAGATGCAAATTTCATTTAAAATAACCTCTTTCTTAAAAAAATCATTCACCAAACTATCTCAAAATGAACCAATTCAATTACCTATTAATTCAAAACCGTAGTCAAAGGAATCCTCATTATCACTCAAAAACAAGAACATCTAAAGGACAAGTAGGTAGCTACGATCCTTCAAGGAAAGTCCTTCAAGAAGCAACTCGTACTTACGGGCAAGAGAGACTTTCATCCTTTGAAGTACAACCTGCTTGACCTTCGGTTCCTTAGGCAACTTTTCAACCTCTTCTTCCCCGGCGAGTAACACAAAGATACGTAAGGGGCTCCGTCCTATAATTTCGGAGCTACCGTGGTCAATACACCTTATGCAGCCGTCACTTCTACCACCGGTGCCGGCGTAGCCAGGAGATGTTCCAAAGTAAGTGTAACACCTCCCGTCACCGCAGTCGAGCAGCCGCAAATCCCGACAACTCCTCAAGCGTAACGCCTCCGGTAGTCACCGAGCAACAACTTTCACTCCTGCATCAGGACGAGGAGCCGGAGGGACGAGAGGAGGACCACCATCCATTACCATTTCAGACTTGATGGAGAAGCAGGAAGTTCTTGCTAAGACTCAAACGGATATGGCCGCAACTCAAAAGAGGTATTTCACCGCGCGGACCTACGTGGACTCGATCAAATGAGCGACATCGATATGAACGGTCCTGTCATGGAGATTCCTACACTGGGACCGATCCTCACAACGATCCTCCCTGTGTCAATAGATTTACTACGAACCAGAGACCAGTGGATTAGGAAGCGGCATCTCTAGTGGAAAGCTTGTGTGAACTCTTGCGCCTCTCAAAGAATCAACGTGCAGAGATGTTTCCTGTAATTAATAAAATAGCTCTGGACGTACACCTGACTCCTTCACGGCATCGAAAACACCTGTAAATAATGTTACATTTACAGAAGACGACATGATGGCAGAAAAAGATCACGACCGGCCCTACATGTTACCGCACACATCAAGGGTTCAGAGTTCAGGAGGGCCCTCGTCGACACAGGAGCATCTTCCAATGTAATTTCTCTCAAGACTCTCAGGACGGCCAAGGTTAGCCCATGCAAGATTGTGCGTCATCCCACCACAATGACGGACTTCGAAGGAAACCGGACCAGCACATACGGTGAAGCTTCAACCCATACTCACACCAAAAGGGGACGCACTTTCGAAGCAAGACGTGATTAGAAGGGGAAGACAATATACCGGCGTCGTTGTTAGCAATTAGCAGGAGAGACTGACACCCAGTCTCTCCGCCCAATGGAATGCTCCAAAAGCGATTCTCCTCTACTGAACATCGACATGTTAGTAGATGCAACCAGCGGACACGGCATGTTCTCCTCCATGGATGGATGTAGCGGCTACAACCAGATAAGGATGTACGAGCGTGACGCAAGGGCATATATCTCACCAACAAAGCGATACAACCTTGACCTTCAGAAGCAGTTCCCTGAAGCAGCAAGGGGAAAACCACCGAGATACAATATCCTGCGTGTCCGCCAACTCCAACTCCAGTGCCACATGTACGACTCCCGCAATGATGCAACAGCGTTCGAGATATTCCATACCAGGCTCGACAAAAACCACTACGAACAAACCATGTAAACCACGCTTGGGGACTGAGGCTCGGCATGAAGTTCCTTCACCGTCAGTCAAGGATTTCTTCAACACGAGAAAGATGGTCTGTCAAGAATCATGGAATTCGCAAGGGTAAATCGAACTGGAGAGGAAGCCACTTCAACTCTCCCTCTCGCAGAAGATGCTTCAATAGTCTATTCAAGAGGCGCCTCAATGCTCTCTCCGGGACCCCTGTTCACTTCGGAATCCTGCTTCAACACTCTCTCCAGGATCTACCTCAATGTTCGCACCAGAAACCACTTTAACATCCTCTCGAGTCGTTTCAACACTCAAGCTACATCAATAATCTGCACTCTAAGTTATCTTTGATGTACTCATTGCTTAAACGTACGTCTCATCCATCCTTCATGAGGACCCAGCGGAGCATGAAAAACCCTGAAGTCGATAGGAGGAAGGTTATCCTGTGGAACGGATGTTTTCATATAGTTGAAAGGGCGCGGTGAACAATTCATCATCGATGTTCGGCATATCTTTGAGTTGTCAACACTTCCTGACTTGGCACCAGCATTATCCCCAGAAGACATCTCAACAGGGATTCTTTCTACCGCAATGAAATAAAAGACAGGAGCTAGAACTTGTATGAAAACATATGAGAAGTGTCGCCACACACGGCAAGACACAACTCACACAATGGCCAGTCCAAACATCATTCAAGTCTGTACGGTACAAGCCTCAAGTCCGGGTATTGCTCAAGTCAAAAAGGCTGGTATTGCTCAAGTCGCAAAGGCTGGTGTTAATCACGACATAAGGCTGGTATAATAGGCGCACACAAGCAGGGCGGTTTGATCGAAGCACATGGTCGACGTTTGAAGCATGTACACAAGAGACCCACTTTCAACCGAAGCAGACACAACAAGCCCACGTTCGATCAAGCGTGCAGCGAGAACCCCACGAACGAAGCAGCGCAGCAATCAGCCGATTAGGCACATCCCCACGATTGAACGAAGCAGCGCAATAGCCCCTCGACCGAAGCATCATAGCAAGGTCGATCGGGTGCAAGACCGACATCATGCTAGGGGAACACTTTTCTCGGACGTCTCTTGAACGTGACATGCTCGAAGGAAAGGACGACCCGTCTCTCCCGGTAACATCTAACATTGTCTCATAAGTTTTATCTTTAATTGTCACCATCTCATGCCTACCACACAATAGTGTAACCATTGTGTGCTAGGCAGGGACTTAATGTTGATGGTGGATTTTCGTTCAAGGTTGAGTTTGTAAAAAACCGAGAAAAATCATGCGCCGACATCTTGTAAAAGATAAAGCCATTTATAAGTGTTGGATACTCCCTCACTTAATTCGGCCTTGTATTTCTGTACTCATTATCGGTGTGGCATGATGGTCGAGTGTTACTCTTATAGAGTAACACGAACCTCCAAGCACTATAATGAATCATTATCATGTGGCATGAGACCGAGTGTTACTCATACGAGTAACACGAACCTCCAAGCACTATAATGAAACCATGTACGAAATACCCGTACAGCCGATTCTCGGTGTGTTATACTAGCCCGAGCCCTCTCGGTGTGTTATACTAGCCCGATTGAGCCCTCTCGGTGTGTTATACTAGCCCGATTGAGCCCCTCTCGGTGTGTTATACTAGCCCGATTGAGCATCCGGACTTGACCGATCGGTCTCCGGATATGATCCGATCGCAGATCATCCAACTCCACAAGCATGATTGGATGACCACATGTCAATTCCATCACCCTAAGCATGGTATGGAATACCCACGGCCTTAGCTTGCCAGATATGATCTGATCGCAGTCATCCAACTCCACAAGCATGATTGGATGACCACAGATCAATTCCATCACCCCCAAGCAGGTATGGAATACACACGTCCGACCCCGCATGGTCGACCATTGGCCTTTGCTTGCCAAGAAACCGTCGATACCAAGCATTATGGGCGGAAAACCCTAAATTAGGGTTTGCGGCATATTACATGTGCCGCAAAACGGTCTTAACCATCCATCTTCGCAGGTATAGATGGAGGGTGTAGATGCAGACTCAAAGGGCCCGGAGCATGTCGACACAATCACCATGTGACCGCCTACACACTTGACCAATCGGTCAAAACCAACCATGGTTGGTTACAACACATTCGTCCGCTTCGAAATAGCATGGTCGCGCGGCTTTGAAAGCCAAAATTAGGGTTCAAGCCATCACGCGCGTCCATCTTCTCCGGCAGCACGAATGGAGGTCACAGATTAGATTAACAGGTCCGGTCATACCAAAGCATGACCACCGTGGGCCCATCTACCTCTTCATGCGGTCGGCCAAGGCATATCACGCCTGGCCAATCCAAAACGCCCGCTCAAACATGCGTGGATACACTTCCCAAATTGCAAATCGATCTCGACCACTCAACTTCACCGGACAAATTGGGTGGCTTAGATCACGTTTTCATGGGACGGTGAGACATGGGCGTGAACATCAGCCTACCATCTTCACGCCAAACCAACCGGCCAGGACCGACCAAGCTAGGTCGTCTTGGAAAACGCCAGGAAAAAAGAGTATGGCGCGCGGCTTCTTGCGGTATCAAACTCTTATCGCAAAATCAATCTCGACCACTCCTCTTTGACGGTCAAATTGAGTGGCCCAGATCGCGCTTTCATGAGGGAACGGAATACAGGCACCTACACCATCATGCCGTCAACACGCATGTATGGTCGGTCCTCTCCAAAATCCTTCCCATGCTTGGTTTCGACCAAGCTGGAGAGTGATGCTTGCGCACCTCTTCAAAAACCCTAATATTCATTAACGGTCGCAGATGAGTGTCTCAAGGCTCATCTCATCCGTCCAACTTCACCAGACTTGGTTATACAACCCCGGTCGGAGTCAATTGGTCGATGGCGTCATTACCCATCACCTTACCACACCACAATGCAGTACCGCATGAAATACACACGATACTTCACAAGTATCGACTTTTCCAATAACGCAGATTATTCAATTCAAAGCATTACATGCTATCTTTCGTGGATCCACGATCCACATTCCAGACATCAATCATGTCACAAACTGGGGGATACATACTGGGGTATTGGTCTGGCGGTTTACAGCGTGCAGCGTGCAAGGCGCCATCACAAGAACGTGTTAGGAAGTCATGGGCGGTTAGAGATGAACAGGAGAAGTGGGCAAGACTGGTCGTGTATCACCGACACACAACTCCACTACTCCATCATTCCACTACCTCCACTTCCCACGAGAAACGTGAATGAGGCTCAATGACTTGTATAAATAGGTTCTCCGTCCTATTTCAAAACAAGGAATAACGGAGAACAACACAAGTTCAGACGACAAAAACCAAGTGTTAATACAAAAAACCGTATTCAAACACCCAGAGCCTGCTTGCATCAACCGTAAGCTTGCTCATCTTTCTGTTACAAGTCATAAGCAAGCCAACACCTTCACAATCTCAACACCTTCTTCGCTTCCCTCCCTAAGATCAACCCCATCTCCTTCACTTTGTGACCGAAACAAGTCCGGAACGGCCATTTCTTGGTTTAGGTAGGACTTGCAATGCATTGATCTCTCGAATCTACAAGCACTCACCGCTGTGAGTGCATTTGTTGAAGGTTTAGATTCATTCCTCATCCACACCCCAAATTACCAAATTCTGCAGGAGTAGTTTTCACCCATCAACACAAGGATGAATGAGTTTAAACTCTTGTTCAAGGAAATAGACATCAATTTTTGATTTCTTTCAATGATTGTATTAAGTCTATTATGAATAAAATTATTTGACTTATAATTTTTCTTGTGATAGTTTTTGATTTACATAGCTTGTGCTTGAATGCTTTATTATTGCTATGGGTGTTTATGGGATGTTTGATTTCGGTTTTATTACCTTGATATTCGATCTCATAATGTTGTGAACCCTTATGGTTTGGGTGACTTTTTGATTTAGCGGGATTAAGTTCTAGCCCATGTTGGTAGGCTTTATCCAAGGATCATGAGGGGTTCTGATAGAAACAATATGTGAAAAAGTCACAATATGTTGAATCGGTTTTGGTTTAGCATAAAAGCATATGTGTTTCGGTGGTTTTCAACTTTTGCTTGTAATAGTTAAAAACCGGTTTTCAACATTTCTCTGGTAAAGGTTGGTTGTTGTTATTCTTTTGTTTTGTATAAGGATAACAACATAATAATATTTCAATATCAATTCTCCCTGGAAGAAGATGCAAACATATTGGAGAAGTGGATGCGAAATTTGAGGTAACAATCTTATTAGTTAATTGTTTTCATGTTTAAGAAAAGCCTGAGTTTTATTTCATATATTTATTGCTTTTGCTTAACAAAATTTCGGTACAATTGATGTTTTATTCCATTATGTGTGTATGGATGTGTGTGTGTGATTCAATTGTTTTCGGTTAAGAAAAACTATTGTTATCTTGCTTTATTGTGTGGTATCAATTGTTTAGGCTTACAAAATTTCGGTGCAATTGTGGTGCTATAATGTCTATGTTGTTTCAATTGCTTCCGGTTGAGGTGAATAATTATGCAAGTTGATTTATTTGGTTTGTATGAATTGTTTATGGCTTAACGAAAGAAAAAATTTACGGGATGGATTGTTTAGTCCAATTCGATTCCGGATAATAGAAACTAAGTTTATCTTAGTTAGACTTATCAAAGTGGAGGTTTCGGTTATTCAAGTCTAATCGAATGCCTTAACAAGAAATACTAGTTAACTAACCTAGTACTTGTCTTGTTTAAAAAGTGAAAGGTCTAAGTTATATGGATAATTATAACCTGATGAGAAAAATAGAGTTATCTTTATTTTGGTCTTATCGAACGAAGCGGTTGTATTTGCACAATCGGTTTAGCGAAGGAACTAAGGTGCATAGTTGATTTTTGGTTTGCTAAACTATTAGGGAAATTTGCTTCGACAATTGTTTTCTCGATAACATATCAAAACAAATTACTTTGTAGTTTCGGTTTTGATATTGGTTATCAGAAATGGTGTGTGGAACCCTCGTGCTTAACTCTATAGGTTTGCAAGTCTATTTTGATATTTGTAAGATTCTTTTCGGTTTGTCCTTTATTTTTTCGTTTCTTTGTCATTTTGTGACAAAAAGGGGGAGAAATATATGGAGTAAACAAGTGATACTGGCATTGATTTTATATTGATTGGTATTACTAAGGAAAAGAACATTGATGCTTAAACGTTTATCTAACGAAAGAGTAAAAGCATAGACTAAGGGGGAGTAACATATCATTACCAAGGGAATAACAAAGATGTACGGATTGATAAAATCTACCTATCTTACCTTTAGGTGGAGTATTAGCTTTGTTATTATAATGTCAACAACGACATTTAAGGATTGAATGTATACAGGTTATTGTGCTGTTGAATTCGGGAATCAAGCGTATGTGTAATGAATTCTTGTAATTTGTTTATCCATATGATTGTAAGAGTTTTGTCACTAAAATTCACAAAGGGGGAGATTTTTAGAGCATTGCTTGGTTGAACCCACCAAGCGTTGGTATGTCAAGTTTGGTTGTCATATTTTAGTGAATCAAAACTCATTTTAAGAGTCGCTTGATTATGTACTAAAGTCAACTTCGTATAGGTTAGCTTGAAAGTATTAGGATATGAGACATTACAAGTATTGCGAAGACTTGAAGAAGTGAAGAAGTAAGAAGCTACAACATCGTCCTTCCACTTGAGGTTAGTGATATTTGACTTGAACTATTTCATTCCCTAACGTATCTTTCAAGTCGTGCATATTGAAAACAAAACTGCGAAGCATGAACACTCTAGATAGACATAGTATTAAGGAATACAATACGAGGTTTATTGCTTAACCATTAAACTTTGTGGATAACTCGACATAATCGTTTAAATGCTATTGTGATTATGTATGGGTATGAGGTGAGGATTTCATACTAGGAAACAATGTTTTACATGTGCTTTAAGGAAGTAAGCTCATAAACTTGTTTATGAATCGAAAAGGAAATCGCCAGGCGTTATTGGTATTGTTATTCATTGCATATCTTGTGGACAACCAATATGTGTGATTTAGTATAACCGTTCATGACTTGTTTATGTTCTTGGTAAAACTATTCACAAAGGCCTGACTTATGTATTGGTATGACTTTTATTAGCGAAACCGATCTTAAGTAATCACCTGAGATGGTATGATCGAGTTTGTGATTTGTGTATGACCGACTCTGGGTAAAGGGGAGCCGATCCTAGTAAGAGGAACAACATATCACAAAGGGGAATCGATCCTTGCATGAGGTGCAACAAGTTTTTAGTAAAAAGGGGAACCGATCCTATGGACATGTGCAACACGTTTTTAGGCAAAGGGGAACCGACCCTATGGACATGTGCAACACATATAAGTTAGATACCATATATATGAGGGGAACTGATCCTAGTACCTAGTCAACCGAATTTTGGAAAGCTAGTGTGACTATGCACAATACTCACATGGAGGTAGAACCGAAACTTGTTTTGGTAGAACCATTAAACCCATGATTTTTGATTGAGTGTTCTTGATCAATCACATAGTTCTTGAAAGTCAGATGAACCAATTCTAAACTTATTTGGAAGTGTGGCAAATCGGTTTCAAGTTTGTAAGTATGAAAGAGGACTTACAAAGTAAGGATATCGACATACTTTGAACATGTGTTGTAATGTTTATCTTTTATTGTTCAAAGTTATTCCTTAATAGCTAAAGGAAGAAAATCCCAGGATCGAAAGATAAATAAGTTAAGAATATTTTATTTGAGGTTGTTAATTTTATTTTAGGAAAACGAGAATTAGTAATATGCATTTACTAGTTAAAGATTTTCTAAAGAGATTTTCGGTCAATGTTTTGGACAGAGCATTTCCAGGAATTATGGAAACCGAATTTGGAATATATTGACTATCTTGAGAATATTTTCGGTTTTGGAAATTCCTTGGTGTCCAAACTTCCTATTCTATAAATACTTGAAGTTTGCATTTCTAGCAAATTAATCCTTCGTGACAGCAAACTTCCTCGGTTGTGTTGTTACTGGTGTAGCCGCCTATTCGGAGAGGAGAGTAACCTAATTAGATGAAATCTCTTACGACCGCTCAGTTTAAAGTCTTCTTTGGGATTGAGAAGCTCTATTAGTAGCGTTGGTGGGAAACTAGATAATTACGGTTTATTATTAGTTTTTGATTGATTTGATTGACTAAGGGGGAGTAATACATATCACCATAGTATTGTTGTCGAAGTTGTGATATGAGAACTTTGATGCTGTGTAATAATACTATGACACTGTATAACAATGATCGAGAGCTTTTGTTTTCTCATTGTTATGGCTACGGGACTTCACAACTATGATGCTGAATTGAACATCTACGGAATCATGGGAGTACTTGGAAAAGACGAAGTTTTCGAGTAATGTTGAAGCACCAAGGAGATCAAGCATGTGGACGAGAAGCTACAAAGATTTATATATTTTGTAATCCATATATATTGATAGTTTTGTCACTAAAATTGACAAAGGGGGAGAGAGCACTGATCGGTCAAACTCGCATGCGTTGCTATCTCAAGCATGTTTATCAATATTAGTGATCAAAACTATATGTCTTGATTTCTAGTTTACTTATGACTAAGTCTCGGTCTAGGATAGTTAAGTGTAGTTGAGCTCCAGACTCCATGGCGATCATCTTACGAAGACGAAGAACTACTAAAGGAACAAGTGGAACTTCATACGACAAAAAGGTATGTGGAGACTTGAACTTGTCTGTCACTCAAAAGTATATTCTATCTCCTACTCTTGAGAAAATAATCGTATAAGTATGATAGTTTTCATACATACACATTTGCTAATTCGAGCCGAGTTTACTCGCCTATATTTTTCTCGAAATATTTGTGTTGGTGAGCTTTCGCTTTAACCATTTTCAACTTTACCCGTGACGAAAGTCATGATGACGTTTCAATCTTGAAAATAGCTTTGATGACGATAGTTGTGAATAACGATTGTTATAACATTATAGAAGAATGTTTCAATGATTGAAATGTAGAGTTGAGATTACCAACTATGGATATAAGCATATATAGTGTGTTCGCACATTAGTGTATAAATCCATGTGTCGGAAACCAAGTGCGTGCATATGTGTGCATGCGGTATAGCAAGGGTGAAGGAGACGAGGTTGAGTACGTTAAAAATAAAAATAAAAGCGTAAAACAAATAAGATTGCGGAAGTTTTCATACCTAAAAATTTCTGATATTTAATCTCAACTTTTATCGAGTTTGTAAGTTTGCAAACTAGTAAACCAGTCACCTAAGGTACGCATAACAAAGGTTAAATCACATATGATCATAAGAATATATCACTACAAACCATAATCATATTATGCTACTTGTTTGTAAACTCATAATAAACCCTAAACTAGCAATAGATGTGATTACGCGTAACATATTCACGGAAGTCACGAGCTCCAAAGAATTGCAATCTTTGCAAACCGACATCATCATCACCATCGTGGCCAACAACACCTACAACTATATTTTGTTCATGATTTTGATCTAAAACTCCAATCCCATCCAATGAAAAGTAGAAATCTTGTATTTGAACGAGTTCCAATTGGTCTTTTTGCTCCAAATGACTCCATTGCACCTAATAAATGAATACATAATTTACAAGAAAAACTCTAAAGAAAAAGAGCAAATCAAACAAAACTTATTCAAAAAGATACATAATGTCGCCGAGGCTACGGTTAATTTTAGCATAATAATAAGCCTTTAACCCCTAGGTGTCCCTAGTGGACGAGTTATAGTCTCGTGAAGGTTTACAAGAGATTCATGACAAATCAATGAATCAATCCAAATGACGTACCTTGCAAATTCAATTCATACATTAGTAAATAAACTCTAATTAGATTGAAACTAACAAACCACAATCACAAAATTTCTCCTCATGTCATCAACAAACACATTAAAAGATGCGAATATGAATTCTACCTAAAGGAACAACCTAACTAAAAGCACTAATGTAGATGCGTTAAGTTCTATAAGCATATATAGTGTGTTCATAAGAATATATCACTACAAACCATAATCATATTACATTAGTGTATAAATCCATGTGTTCACAAGAAGAAAGAGAAGCGTGCATATGTGTGCATGCGGTAAAATTGAAAGTGCACTCTTAAAAGGAGATTGCCAAAGGTTGAGTACGCGTCAATACCGAATAGTCCAGCCCAAGTCTTCATAAGTCATGTAACAAGCTTTAGCTTTCATGGAAGTTTTCATACCGAAAATTTCAACCATCGGAAATATACCGAAGTTCCGAGTTTGTAAGTTTGCAAAGTTCACCACCATACGCTCCACGTCCATCAGTAATTCTCCACACGGAAGTTTTGTCACTAACCGCAAAAATTTCAAAGCATCCATATGAGTTTGTAAACTCAAATCCGGTAGCTAAGGTACGCATACCTGTACGCGTACCCAAGCTGATTATTTCTCAAATCGGTATTTCATGAGCTTAAAACAATAAATTATAAGGAATGCAATCTTTGCAAACCGTGGCTATATTGTTCATGAATTGATTCAAGTGGATCAAACCGATTTTGTTTCAATTGTGTCTATGAATAAAGACCTAAGCAATTGAACAACTCTTGAACTAGTTCTAATGAGTCATTTGAACTAGTTATGAGAAAGATGAATACGGTTAATATGAAAGTGCTCATATGGCTAACCATTGGTTAACTATTTGTGAACCAACTAAGTGTACACGTTTAGGTACGGTTACTCAAACCTAAATGAATACATTTCATTTGTGTGTGACAAGCTAAGTTTCGATCTAACGGTTGAAAGATATTAGCTTGGTTGAATCAGGTTTTTCATCTAACGGTGAATATGGAATGCTTTGTTACCAAGGTAACTTAGATTGCAAACCCTGATTTGAAAACTATATAAGGGGAACTCTAGCAACTGGAAAAACTAATCCCCACACCTCCTGTGTGATACTAGTTGGTTTTGCTAGAGTCAATTCTCCTTTAACCTTAGGTTTCTTCTCGAGACCCTGTAGGTTAATGACTGAAAGACTTCATTGGGATTATGAAGCCATACGAAACTAATTCTCTTGTAGTTGAGCGATCTGATCTTGCCATTTTCTATCGTACGAGTTCAATTGAATAAAAAGAAATCACAAACATCTTCGTCTCATCATTTGTGATTCCGCAATATCTAGTTTCGATACCATACGATTTAGATTATTTGAGGTGATTGATAATACTAGGTTGTTCTTCGGGAATATAAGTCCGGGTTATCAATTAGTTCCTGTTCACCTTGATTTATCCAAAGACGGAACAAAAACTCATAGGTTTATCTGTGGGAGACAGATTTATCTATTATTGTAGACTTTTATGTGTGATACATATTTGTTTATTGAAGTCTTCGACTTTGGGTCATAGCAACTCTTAGTTGTGGGTGAGATCAGCTAAGGGAATCAAGTGCGTAGTATCCTGCTGGGATCAGAGACGTAAGGAGCGCAACTATACCTTGAATTAGTGTGAGATTGATTAGGGTTCAACTACAGTCCAGACCGAAGTTAGTTTGTAGTAGGCTAGTGTCTGTAGCGGCTTAATACTGGTGTGGTGTTCAACTGGACTAGGTCCCGGGGTTTTTTTGCATTTGCGGTTTCCTCGTTAACAAAACTTATGGTGTACGTATTTATTTCTATTCCGCATTATATTTTGTTATATAATTGAAATATCACAGGTTGTGGGTTGTATCGATCAATTGTGAAATCCAACCTTTGGTTGTTGATTGGAAATTGATTGATCCTTGGATATTGGTATTTGGTACCATCCAAGTTTATATCTCTTGTATTAGATAAAGACTCACAGATTTGTATTTGTTTGAGTATAGATCAAATCGAGAGAAAGAGATATTAACTCCTTGATATACTTTTTATTAAGATTGAGTCTGACTGTCTAGTTGATTCTATTAAATGTATATTAGAGTTAGTCCATACAGATTGCTAATCGAAATATTAGGTGAGGTTGTTGTACCCCCGCTTTTTCAATTGGTATCAGAGCAAGCAAACACGTTTAAAGACCTTACAAGTCTGTGTTTGTAGCGATCTGACTCTATGGACAGAGGGGCTATCTCTATTAACGTACCACCAGTCTTCGATGGCTCTAATTACTTATGGTGGAAAATTATTATGCGAGATTTTCTTCAAGCACGTGATTTTCAATCATGGGTATATGTAGTTAATGGCTATGATACTCCTGTTATGGCAATATGAAATGTAAACGTTCCCAGGAACATTGGTGAATACAGTCCAGCCGAGATACTTGTTGCAAAGTAAAATTCCGACGGTTCGAATGCCATCATACATGCCGTTACCCCAAATCTTCAGCACTATGTGTCAAATTGCACTAGGTCTAAAGATGCGTGGGATATCTTAGAAACCGTATTCGAAGGTAATACCAGTGAAAAGGAAGCTAGGCTTCAAAACCTTAATTCCGATTGGGAAAACCTTCGTATGGTAGATGAAGATTCATTTGATGATTTTAATCACAATGTGTCTGAAATTGTTAATGCATCTTTTGCATTGGGTAAGACTATTCTTGAAAAGGACATTGTGATGAAAATTCTCAGATCGCTGCCATCTAGATACGACTCTAAGAAGCATGCCATCGTTGAGGGAAATAACCTTGATAATCTCTCCAGAAATACGCTGGTTGGGAAGCTTAAGATCTTTGATCACGAGCATTCATCCAAATCTAAGGATGTTGCTTTCAAAGCACTAAAAGACACAAAATTACTTGATAAAAGTAAAAATGTGTGTATCTCTGGAGACGATCACTCTGAGACTGACTCATCAGATGAAGATCTTGACAAATCAGTCACGATGATCACAAGACAGTTTAGGGGTCTTCTGTTGAAGAGAAGTAAACGGTTCTCCAGAGATAATCCTAAAGCATCAGTCAAACCTCATAATCGTATTCCTCCCAAAAACAAGGACACAGATGAAACTGATGACGAGGATATACCTCAGTGCTTTAAGTGTAAGGGATTTGGTCATTTTGCAAACGAGTGCCCAAATCGTAGAAAATACACTGGTGTTGATGGTGGTTTTTAGCTTAGGTTTAAAATTGTAAAACCTTGCATATGATGTGACGTCACTCTGCGAGGAAACAGAGTCGTGAGTGTTAACCTCTCCACTGGCATATTTATTGAGCCATTCAATATATTTACATGAAATTTATCCAGGCTGTCGCATGTAGCAACCATCCCAGATGTTCTGTAAATTTCGGCGCCTTGCCTATACTCACTTAATATAAGTTTCTTTGAATACTTTCTATGCTATGTTCCCCGGATGAACCCTTAAGGTTGGTATGGCATGACAATTTGTGTTCACTCGCAGCAGAGTAGCACGAATTTTCAAATATCAAGGATAAGGTCTTTGCATAAGGTATTCAATCAGAAAGCATGTTGCTCTCTGGCAATGAACTTAAAGGAATACTGTGTCAACACATAAACTTCAATCGATTACCCTGGATAACTTGCAAAAGTTAGGGTTTTGCGCCTTGCGTAGTATATCAGACCTTGCTTGTCGAAATTTAAGCCTAGGCAAACTAGGTAATTAATCCACCATGGATTAGTAGATGCAAAATCTTGCACATAATCAGAAAACAGGAAGCCGCAGGATAGGAGCAGCAGAAAGGGAGGCGTGGCCATGCCTTAGGCCAGCCGGAGCCATTTGCCATTGGCCACAGCCCATCCTAAACCGGCCTTATTTTCCTCGACAAATCAGGTCGCCTTAAACTCGCCACGCGCAAATATGTTGTGGCTTGACCCATACTTGTCGGCCCCTTTTTCCATCGACCAATCAGGTCGCTCTAAAGCCGCCACACTCACATCAGAAGTGTAGCCACGCCCATGCTTGGCCGGCCCCTATCCTTCCTACCGACCAATTAGGACACTTTAAGTACGCCACGAGCACTAGAGGTGCGGCCGCGCCTCATTTTTGGCCGGCCCCTTTTCTTGACCAATCAAGTCGCTCTAAACTCACCACCATACATCAAATGCCAAACGCACCCTGTCGCGCCACCATACTAACTGGCAAGCCAAAAGCGCCTTGCCACAATAACATATTAATTGACGTGCCAACATGCCACTCTGCCGCAGTAACATGCCACGTGCCACTTTAGCCTTGGCCATGCCGCCAAGCCCTAACTTTGTCCACGGCGCCAAAACCTAGCCTTGGCCACGCCGCCAAGACCTAGCTTTGGCCACGACGCTAAATCCAAGCCTTGGCCACACCACCAAGCCCCAACTTTGGCCACAACGCCAAATCCAAGCCTTGGCCACGCCGCCAAGCCCTAACTTTGGGCACGGCACCAAATCCTAGCCTTGCCCATGACGCCAAATCCTAGCCTAGGCCACGACGCAAAATCCTAGCCTTGGCCATGCCGCCAAACCCTAACTTTGGCCACAGAGTCAAGTCCTAGCTTTGGCCATGCCACAACACCACAGGTGTGGCCATGCCACAACGCCACCATGCCGCAGCCATGCCACACGTACTAATTACGGTTTCGACACGCCAAACCCTAATTTGGGAAAAATTGCTACGCCAACCAAGCTAAATAACGTTTCCCAGAGCGTTGGGATCGATGCCAATGTTGCCGGAGCCATATTTGGGTCTAACACCAATATGTCGAAACAGCTGCCACGGCTACGCCACTGGCATGTCGCTATGCTAATGGCGCTACTTTGCTACGCAACAAAGATATGGCCATAATCAATGGCTACCCTTCATCATGAGATGCAATCTCAGCCATCCAAGTTCGCCACTGAACTGACAGACTTGCGGCAAGTTCCAGGCGACCAGCTAGTGGCCATGGCTACGCCAGGCGCCACTTACACCACCGTGCCACTGGCATGCATAAGGTATGCTAGTCATGCTGCAACGCCACTGGCGTACGCCAAAAACGACACTGTGACATTACCAGGCTCCAACACAAGGTAGCCATAATCAACGGCTACCCTTCTTCATGAGATGCAATCTCAGCCATTCAAGTTCGCCACTGTAGTTGCAGGAAATCCTACACTACACCCCTCACTAGAATCCACACAATCAAACCATTGAAGATGAACAATTATAATTTTTGTTGATTAATTTCTTGAATGTTTACAAGATAATATGGAAAAGAGCTAAAGAAATTACAATCACTATAAACTTTCTCTCTCTTAATGACTTGCTCAACACTCGAAAAAGATCTCTCCCTCCCAATAGGCCTGTTCGACTCTTTATATAGGGTATTACATAATGGATGACAGCTAAGATGTCCTTTATTTTCGAGAAAAATTTGCGAAGTGTCGCAAGTGTACAAATGCATAATATCGCGACACTCCTAGATCTCGCTAGGTCTTCACACCTTTCTCGTGTTCTGGTTATCGTCATCCATTGCGTCACTTATTTTATTCGTCTGCGGCGCCTTCGCTACGTAACGTTTATGAATTTCGCAAAGGTGTTGGTGTTGCGATATTCTGATCCTACATCTTGCCTCTTCTCATGTCTTCTCTGCGAAGAAGAGAATGTCATGAGAATTATTATTTTCAAACTGCCGCAGCTGTTCATTTATTTCCATCAATCTACCTCCAAGATTCCTTGAATTAGGCGTAACTGCCTACACGTGTCAAAATCTCCCCTTTTTACCGGTACATTTAATGTTAACCGGTCACTTTTTTTCTTGTCTATTTAAGGAGAAATTCTCCATGAGGATGTTTCCTTTCTTTTATTTCATCTTCTTCATCGTCTGCAACTTTTTACTGCTATTTTTCTTTCTGCAATTCTTCATCGTCTTCCTGCTATTGTCTCTCTGCTACTGTTCTCATCATCTTTCTGCTACTGTTTCTATGGAGCCATCAAGGTTTGTTAATTTTGCCAAAATTGATATTTTTGTGATTGATCTCTTTTATCGAAATTGTTTTATCCTAATATTATTCTTTCTCTAATGATTCCCGTGTTGTTTTTATTTCAGTAAAAATAAATCTAACACCAAATTCACAGTTCTAAACCCTAATGTTCCCGTGGGCTCGCAACCGAAAATCGATGTTACTAAAAGGAAGCCTGCGAATAGCAAGGTATTAAGAAACACTTATTCTTCTAATAACAATATTGTTGCCTATGTTTCTTATTTGACTTGTAGGATCATAATCCTGCTACTACATATGCGCTAGAAACAGGTGTGCGAGAGATTGACGTAGAAATTGGAAGGAATTTGGATTAATGAGAAAAAAAGATTTGGAGAAGATACTCAAGAATTCATTGGAAAAGAAAAATGGCTAGAAGAAGAAATGTACAAGGGCGACCAACGATTGTAAGAAGAAGTGGGAGACTTGCTGGAGAAAGGAGGAATGAAACAGGAGAATCATCAAGGATGAATAGGAGAAATGATGGAGAAGATCAAAATCGCCACCAATCCCCCGAGAGCAAACGCGGTGAGGATTATGATAGAGTAAGTGTACATACTTGGAGATCGATTCTCGAAGACGAGAGAGAAGAGGAGCAGCAGTTGGTGAACAATGGACAAGGAGGAGGATAGCAAGAAATGAATGGAGAAATGAATCCAGGTAACGAAGAAATCGCAGCATTAGAAAGATTGAGACAAACAATACACGAAGAGAGACGGCTAGAGGCGGAGGAACGAGCAAACTTGACAAAAGACAAGAATCATGAATTGAGGATGGAAAATATGAGGTTGCAAAATAGGAGATCTAGAAGTAGCGTGAGATCAAGTTCAAGATCGAATGGAGAAGAAAGAAGGAGAGTTTTACCAACGAAAGCACCGATGAAGAAACACAAAATCCGAATATAGAGCATGGCGAGAGAAGAGGAGAAATAGAAGATCGTTATATTCCTCGGCCAGAAAATCTTCAAAATGAGCGGAATAGGGAAAATCAAGGAAACATGCAACTCCAAGAACCGAATGACCCACTGCTTTGAAGGGAGAATAATCTTGCAGGAGAGAGAAGAATTGAGAAGAAACCGAGAAATCGAGGATGACATTGAGAGACACTACATTGAACAAGCGCGGCTGGCTCGCGAGAGAGAAAGGATAAGAGCGAAATGGAAAATCAAGAGATGGAAGAAGCAATCCGGACGAATAACCATGACAACCGCGAAAGAAGAAGGGAACAAAATCGCACCAATAGAAATATTAATGAAGAATATGAGAGGGCGCGGTGAGAGCCGAGAGACAGCCAAGAAGAGAGAATAACCGATATCATGGCGTGCGAATTCAAGAAAGAAACGAAGAAGAGCGTCGCAGGGGAAAGGAGAGAAGAAAATAACGAGCAAGAAGGTCAAAACAGGCACGAGCGAAGAAGGAGAGAAGCAGAGCTAAAAAGACCGGTAGAGTCAAATTCGAGGCAAATGAACAAATCTTAAGAGAGCCCATTTGAAATGAGAGGATTCTTTGAACAATAGAAGGGAAGGAGGAAGGAAACAATTGGACGAAGCCATCGCAGAAGCTGCGAAGAACCCCTTCACACTAGAAGTACAGATGGGAGGAATACCTCCTAAGTGCATTCTCCTGCGTTAACAAACATCTTCGATGGAACAACCATGCATGTAATGACATATCAAGGCCTATATGAGGTGTATGTTGCAATGGGAGAATCATGATGCTATCTGTGTAAATATTTCGCGTCAAGCCTAATTGGAGAAGCACTAAAATGGTTTGAGGGTCTACCAAGGAACACAATCACATCATTTAATCATTTACAAGCCACATTCCTAGGAGCATACATAAGTAACAACTCTTCACGACCAGTGTATTGAAGATGTATTCGGGTTGAAACAAAGGGTTGGCGAGAGCTTAAGGCGATTGACAATAAGATGGAGAACCATGTGTAGCGAAATGGCAGGACGGGTTGAGGAAAGATATCTCATCCTCTCATTTGTGAATGCTCTCTTCGCGACTAACTTGTTATACATTCAAATTTTTAGAGTCAAAAATACAATCACGATGGCGTAAGCTGCGAGAATTACAGGAAGAATATATCGCCTTAGAAGAAAGACGAAGAATGAAATGAATTCTTATCGATCGCGAACACAAACTCGAATGCTGCGAACGCAAGCTTGTTACCTCGATTCATCAATGATGGCGAGCACTTCGCAAGGACAGCAAGCGGGGAAGGGCGTGAGGGACGGCGGAAGATAGTAGCTATGGGAAGTCATGACCGGGAGGAATTTGAACAAGAAAGGAACTACTATAACAAATAAACAATAATAAGATTCGAGAGGCTAGATCATGTGCAAGAAACTTATGGTGGACGAAGGCAATATAACCATGAAGGGCAGAAGCCGCGAGAATAGTATGGGAACCAATTAAGATGCCTCCTTTGAATGCTAGTGTGGAAAAGATCTGGGGAGGCTATACTTGTGATGGAAGATGTACCAAAGACCTTGGAACGTGGGGATGGAACCACCACCAGGGCGACGAGAAGTCATGAGTTTTGTTCTTACCATCGCTTCCATGGACATCAAACAAACAAGCTGAGTAAACGTAAAGAGAATTATTCTCGGGATGATTGATCAAGGAAGCTGAATCACTTTCTAAAAGGAGAAGAAAAAGGCCGGACATTACCGCCACCACGTAAATGCACGTAGCGAGTGTCCGGCGAAAGGAAAGGAAACATTTGTGATAGAAATCGGAACGAAAGCCAAAAATTTGAATTGCAATTCTATCGTCCACTCTTATCGCACAATCGAAGATTTTCATGACAAAGTGCTCAGTAGAGTCTTTGCGAGAGATGCTGACGATAAAGAAATAATGAGCACAGCGAGAACGACGCAGATTAGAAAAGTGGCGGTGAAGACTATTTCTTTCTCTGCAGATGAAGTGCCAAAAGGAAGAGAAACACATGATAGCCCGTTGGTTGTAAAATTAGAGATTAACCAAAAACCAGTTGATGGAGAAGATGATGAAGCGAAGCTTGTTGGGCGATCAACCGAATCCTAATCGACACAGGAAGTTCGGTAAATATTCTCTTTTACCATACTTACAAGACGATGGGAGGAAAAGATGAGGATTTGATCCCTCGACATACAAGATATATGGCTTTAATGGCACTCGCAAACAAACCAAAGGAGAAGTTCACATGAGAATACCTCTACGGTGGATTATCAAGCGATATCTTATTCCGTGTGGTTGATGTGGAATCTCCATATAATGCGCTGATTGGGAGGCCATGGCTTCATGAAATTTTGGGAGTCGCATCAACATATCATCAATGCATAAAATTCCCACATCCAAATGGCATTGGTATTATACGGGGAGATTGGAAGGAGTCACAAAGAATGTCATGAGGTCGATGTAGAAAGGCTGCGAAGAAAGGAATGCCAAAAGAAAGGGTTGGAAACAACATGTGAGAGATGAGCAGAGAAAGGAAAAACTGATGGTAGATGTTATAGAAGTAAGGACCGAACATACCTCGCGAGGTGAATGCCTAGAAACAGGCGAATGTTATGATAATAAAGGAGCGAAGGATATGAGGAACAAAAGGCATAAGAAGTGAATAGTCAACAAAAGCAGGAGGAAAAGTAGCAATTGAAGTAATGATGTGCGAGAATCTTGCAGTCAAGGGTAAATGAGAATTCGATTAAGAAAGAGATAACAACAAATGAAATGGAATTTGGCGAATACTTCGCAAACAAATATTAACAAATAATGAAACATGAATGATTGAATGATTGAATGATTTAACAAAGATGAATGAGTAAATGAATGGGACGAACCTTTATGGCGTACACCCTAGTTCGCGAATAACATTTCGTAAGAGGCAAATGTAAGACCTAAAGTGCGTCATATAAGGGGGTATCTCTCGACATGGCTCAGGGGGAAGGTTACACCGCTCCTGAAGCCTGAGTCATGAAAATTTGGGGCCCATGAAAGCCTATCCAGGAAGAGGTACCTTGGATTCCCAACTATATATGTAGGTTATACCCTGGTTGGGCGACCGAGGGTCTCTTCTTAGGAGTCGATGTATGCTCAAGGCGCGAGGTACACGGTTGAGCAGAGTGCCGGGATGGATGAACCTACCCTGGCCATTCTTGGCAAGTCTTGGCATATGTTGCACTCGCCCGAAGAAAACTCCACTTAGGGTGCGGTCTCGTAACCATAAACCATATAGGTATAAGGGATAAGAGGCTGCGAAAACAACAAGTTGTTGTTAAGACCGGATGGGAGGAGCTAGTCTTGTATGGCCGATGTTTCGCCTCCTTGAAGGGGCAACGGGAGATGATAAGGGCGACGCTCTCCATTAGGGGGGTGTCAAAGCAGGACGCAAATGTCATGAGGCTCTGTTCTCGCAAGAGAATTTAGGCTCGTCATATTTGTGCAATGATCTGGCAGAGGCAATAATACTAACGCGAGGGTAAGGCGAGATCAATGGGTCTTTACACGAAAGTGTACGGACGTCTGCGATTTCGTCGCTCGACGGCAATGTCATGGGGCTATGTGTTCGCAAGGATATATAAGCCTGTCATATTGTTGCAACTAAAATATCCTGCAGAGGCAAAAATACTTGGAAAATGATAAGGCAAGATCAATGGGTCCTTACATGCAAGTGTAAAGACGTCCTGCGATTTTGCCGCAATGAAAGGTGGCGAGGGAAGACCTCTAATTAGGGAGGTCGACTTGGAAGACCACACAAAAATGATAAGGCAAGGTCAATGGGCCATTGCATGAAAGTGTAAAGGCGGCTTGCGACCTTGTCGCAACGATATATTTCAATAACAATAAAATAATTATTCAACAACATACATGATGACAACTAAAATCTTCCATCGAAGATAAATAACGAGAGGCAAGTATGGGAATGGAAAAGATGAAATATTGTTGTTATTCATCTTCCGATGAAAGAGTTATACATCAATAATGTTAGCCAATTATATTACAAGGAAGAACTACCAAAAAAGGGGAAGTGAAGATTGAATTCAGGGGGGAAAAATCCAAGAAATACACTATAATAAGGATACGAAATATACATGATATTACAAAGCGAAAAAAGAAAACAAAAAGAGTTATCTCTTTGGCGATTCTTCTTCTTCCGATTCTTGATCGATTATTCTCATCGCGAGAATTTTCTTCTTCGTCAGCCTCGCTATCGAAACGCCTCGAGACAGATTCTCGGGAACCTTTTCAAGGAGACGGGGATATGAATGCAGAGGGATATTGTGGTCCTTACAAACATACTCCATTCCTCCATTGCGAAAAACGAACAACATCATTGCTAAAGTTTTCCCTTTGTCGTTAGAAATTGTTTCTTCAACTGGAATATCTATTCTCATGAAGGAGAGATTCTTTTTATTTGTTCTTTTTCGGTTTCGAGTTCTTTAATTCTCATTTGGAAAATTCCCTTACGAGTTGTTCTTTTCGATTCAAGCTCTCTAATTCTAACTTTGAAGCTTCTTCTCAGATTCTCGCAAATAAGAAATAACAAGTTAACAATTTACAAGCAATACTACGAAATAAGAAGCAATAAGGTATAATAAGCAACCTTCTCTGTCAGATATCATATCTTTAACCAAGGAAGTATGCTCGACGTGAAGACTAACATCAACACCTAGGTTATTTCTGGCATTATCTAAAACTTTCGCAGCCAGGCGAATTAAGTAAATCCTTGTTTATAACAAGGAGAGAACGAATTTGATCTTCTCGCTCACTAAGCAAGGAGTTACGCGAAGCAATTCATCTCGCTCAATTTGTAATTCAAGGAGAGATTTTTGAAATGTTGCTAATGCTGTGCACCATTATTAGCAATGCGATCTTTATCATCTATATGGTCACTAATTTTCTTCCTCAAAATTTTGGTTTCTTTATGGGACTCGAGAAACATTCGTTTAAATTGGTTGGCAACACTTAAACCAGATCTATGCTCAATTTCTAAAAGACGATATTTGGTCCTGAAGTTCATTTAATGAACGAGAGTTAATTTTGTTCGATGAACTACTTAAAGAGTTGTTGAGGTGAGCGAGAAGAAGATTATTATCCATAGGATCAGGAAATGTATGGAGAAGAATAGCCTCATCGGAGAGATTATATACATCTGCGAAAGTAATAAGTTAGGTAGCAATATGCGACCGATAAAATAAAAATAGCAAAAGGAGGTAAAATTTTATACCATAAAGTTGTTGATTGGCGTTTTGAAGGGTGGACACCTTATCCTTTTGGGAGTCAAGTTCGGTATTTAACTTTTGAATTCTCTCGTCTTTATCGCGAGATGACGCAACTTCAATTTCTAACTCTCGAATCCTTTTGTTCAATTGCAAATTCTTCTTTTCAAGATTGTTGCGTCTTCTCTCAAGATCTGAGGCAACTACAAAGGAAGTTCTTCCAACCTATAAGAGAAGATAGAAAAAATCATTAATATATATATATTTAAAAAAAAAAAAAAAAAAAAAAAAAATTAAAATTAACAGGGAAATACGACTGCATACGTACCAAAGATCCAAGTGCATTCAAGAAGTCAGGAGACACAATTCTAGAGGTTCCATTGAAAGAATTATTGCCCTCTAATAAAGTAGCATTACACACGTTTGCAGAGAGCCCGCAAAGAGAAGCTAGGGGAGCATCTCCCATTCCTTGGAAACGATCTCCGAGAAGATGCTAGATAACCGATCCATAGAAGAACCGGTCGATGGAATCTTCTTGGCGAGAGAAGGATTCGAGTCATGGTTATCCTCGTCGGAAGATTGAGCTTGAGCTAAGGCGAGAAGAGGATTGGACCTTTCGCTTCTTAGTTAAGGGGGCGGAGAGGATTTACCCTTGCGAGCGACAGTTTTACCCTTACTTTTAATCTTGCGAGCAATAGTTTCTTCAACTCCAACCCATACGCGTAAAGATAAGAAACAGAGGCAACAATATTGTTTTAAATAAGAAGAAAGGAAGTGTTTCTTACTTCACTCGTAGCGATCGAAGCAATGTCGAGTATCCTCCGAGCGGATCCTTTTTGTAACTTCTTCTCAACCTTGGTTATCCGAAAGATTTCACAAACTCAAGCAATTATAGAAAGAAAGTTGCGAAAGCCAAATTTGAAGTCGGAAACATACCTCTTTCTTCTTCTCGGGCCATTTGAATTCCCAAGGATGATACCTGCGAGATTCGCGGGAAGAACATGCGGGCCGCGATATAAGGACCATTCAAAATCAAGGGTACAACCCACCATTTCTCATCTTTGGAGTGGCGAGGTAGTATTATTACCGGGTGCCAATCAATATCCCTGCATGAGCAATTTATCCTCGAGAGACATTATCCTTTTTCTTGAGTGAACGCCCCAAATGAGATTTCACATTCACCATAGTTATCACTTGCGTAATTTTCAAAAAAGTTCTCTCTGGTGTATTTCTTAACATCTATTTCCAAGTCTGCGAATTTGGGATTTGATGAGTTAGAGTATAAAGATCCTTTGCCTGCACCGCGGTTCGCGAACTCAAGCATCAGGCGAATACAATCACCACTTAATTGATAAACAGCCCGAGAGAATTTTTCATGGGCCAAAATTTCATAAAATAAAGGCAACTCAGGATTGTACAAGGGAATAGGAAGTCCCGCGAGAAGCTGACCGAGCGAGACTATAATCTTTTGATCATCACATTGATGATCGGAGAAAGCTTTGCGAAAGAATAGATGAAGGTTCTTGATCGGGAATGGTTGTGAGTAAAACCCTTCTCGAGCAACACATTGAACTTCTTCAAAAGAAGTTTTGTATGCACGACTGATGAAAGCCATTTATCAGTATGGGAATGGATGGAAGATTGGAGATTAAGATCAGCGCTAGAAAGGATGAAGAAAAGATTTGCAGTAGCAGGAGCGCAAATTGCGGAAGGAGAGAGTCAAAGAAAAGTTGCAGAGAGAAACTAAAGGATGAAAAGGAAGGGAAAAGAAAACTATATATAGGGAAAAAAGATCCTCGAGAAAAACAAGGTCATTTAATGCGAAGAGACATGAATGGTCAAAAATAAGCGGTTGAAAGAAACGTGTCAAGAAAAGACATTAATAATCAAAATCCGTGTAAAAGTACAAAACTGAAACAGATAAAGATAAGCAGTCGCGGAAACAATATTGTAAGAATCTCATGATACTCTTCCCTTCGCAGGAGAAATATAAGGAGAGACAGGAGACGATACTTCGTATATATCTCAAAGAAGTTTCGGAACTTTGCAAAAGAATAGAGGCAAGTACGTACTTTTTAAGGAAAGTATTCTTTTGCTCGTTCCTTCACCAATTGAAACCACGGAATATGACAATAATGAATTTTTCCTTCAAATCGCTCTTCAAGCAATATTCAAGGAAAAAGAGGCAAGATGTAGGATCATAATATCGCAACGTACAAGGTTCGCGAGATTAATAAACGACAAGCGTCGCGAGGAGTCGCGGGGAACTAAAATAAACGACGCAATGAATAACGACAAGCAAAACATAAAGAAGACGTGAGACCGGGCGAGGTTAAGAAGTGTCGCGAGAGTGAATGTTTGTGCATCTGCGACACTTCGCGAGACATTCCCGAAAATAAAGGGGAGCTTAGCTGTCATCCACTATATATTACCCTATATAAAGGGCTAAATGAGTCTGTAAGGAAGAGAGATCTTTTGGGAATTGTTAGGCAAGTCATTAGGAGAGAGAAAGTTTAAGAGTGTTTTAACTTCTAAGTGTAATTCCATTTTCTACATCTTCCAATGGATTAATTAAGCAAAATCGAGTAAGGGGTGTAGTGTGGGAAATCCTGCTACTACATGACTTGTGATTCGCAGGATGACAAAAATATTGATAGATCCCCCAAGAAACCTCTCCGTTCTAAAAATGCTGAATCTTCTGTTTCCTTTCATGTATTCAAGCTCATAACTCCTCCTGCGATATCTTCGCAAGATAAACCAATGCTTCCTGTGATATCTTCGCAGGATAAACCTACACCTCCTGCGATATCTTCGCAAGATAATTCTACTTTAGTTATCTCTGAAAATGTCGCTGCCGATTTTCCTCCTATACCTGAGTTTTCCATAAATGAAGTCCCTCAAGATGAACCCTTCTCTTCTTCTATTATTAATGCTTCTGCCTCATCCCCAATCATTGACCTTCAGCAGGTTTCCTCTTCTTCTGAGTCTATTCCTTTTACTAAAGAAAACCTGGAGGGAATGGATGTAGCTTTCAAATTTTTATCAGATATCATGAATGACGCCAAGAAGACCTCCATTGATCCCATCAAGTCTAGTGTTTGCGAGTCTTTGAGTAAATACTTTAGTTCTGACAGGATGTCGCAAATGTCTTTAGAACAAGAAATTAAAGTGCTGAAGAATAATCTTCAAGATATGAATGCGAAGTGTGACACTCTCCATTTTGAGAATCAAAAACTTCAAAACGTTTCATTGGATCGCGATAATCTTCGCAAGAAGAACGAAGAATTAAAAGGTATTACACTTTTTTTTTTTTTTTTTTTTTTTTTTTTTTTGGAAAACCTTGTTCGCCTTTTAAGCTTTAAACCAGAAGCGAAAAATGGAGATATATCAGTTGGAATCTGTTGTTGAAGAAACTCGAATGGATAGAGATGCTTGGATGGAGCAATATAACCAACTAGATAATCTTCATTCGTACTATGTTGATCAAATAGATAACCTTACCAAAGAGAATGCTCACTTAGTTCAGAAGCAAGACTCATTAAGTAATGAATTATCTCATCTCTCTTATTCTTTGGCTAAATCTAATTTGGAGTTGGAAACCTTATCAGATGAGAATGGAACTCCATCTCAAGAGAAGCGAGTTTTGTTAAACAAAGTGGCGATTTCTTCGCAATGACTTGATGTCTGTCAAAAAATATGTAATGAACAAGAACAATCTCTCTGTTCACGAGAAGTAAACTCAAAGAAGTCATCACTTTGAGTGGGATAAGCTTATTCAGGGTAGAATAACTTTAAGTGTGAAAACAAGCCAACTCAAGGATCAATATTCCAAGTTAAAAGAATCCTACTCCTCCCTTGCTAAGGAGAATACCTTACTTGTTTCTAACAAAAAGAGTTTGCATTCTCGATTAAAAGGTCTGATTGGAGATAATTTTGATAGTGCCATGGATCATTTGGAGAGTAGTTGCTTGGCTTTGACCCAACATCTTATCTCGCAAAAGGAAGGTAGTCATAAAATTTGCTGCCTCATCCGTTTTTTCTTTGTCTAGTTTTCTTATGATATCCTTTTTTTTTTTTTTTTTTTTGCGAATTCTTTATTTGTATAACTCTGTTGTTCTTCATTTTTGCAGAATCTGAGAAAGATCTTCGTTCCTCCCTTTCTACTTTGGAGGCTAGATATGCCAAGATTCGCAAAGAAAATGCGATTCTTGCCGCTACTCTCGCTCGTTCTCGCGATCGGGCCGAAAGGAGATTTGATTACCTCAGTTACTCCAAAGATATCCAGAGTAGAAATCATCAGAAGGCACTTCTTCGCTAGTTTCATCTCAAAGCTGAAGTTCTTTTGAATGATGTCTTATTGTCCAGATCTCTTGACCCTGTATCTGTCGAGCCTCTGGAAGTTGAGGATGATGAAATCCCTAATTCTCCTGATAGTGACTACGAATACGAAAGCGGCGAAGATCTCGCTAATGAAAAGGTGATCCCATCAAACAATGAAGCTGTCAATAATAATCCAGGTGAAGGGGGTTCTGGCGGGAATGCAACAACTAGCGAAAGTGTGGAAGCTGGTGAAGCGGATAAAATTGTTGAAGATGAAAGAATTAATGTTGAGAAATGAACTTCTTTTGTAATTTCATTTCCTTTAGTTTCTTGATCTTCATAACTTCTTGCATATGATTTTTTTTATTTCCTTCTGAAGTGCACTTTTTTGTAAGAAATATTATGTTTTTTTATTGAACAATTCGCATATTGTCTCTTACTTTCTTCTTTGCGATGAATGACCTGCATAAATAATAGTTAATTTTTATAAATCTTTTGTCATATGGTCTTATTTTTCCTTCCTAGTTAAAGGTCTTACTGTGCCATCTCTTGTTATTGCGACAAAATCGCGGGGACGTCTTTACACTTTCATGTAAAGACCCATTGATTTTGTCTTATCATTTCTTAGTATTATTGCCTCTACAGGATAATTTTATTGCGACAATATGACAGGCCTAAATTTTCTTGCGAGAATAAAGCCCCATGACATTGCCGTCTTGCGACGAAATCGCATGACGTCCTTACACTTTCATGTACTGACCCATTGATCTCGTCTTATCTTTGTTTTTTGTATTATTGCCTCTTCAGGATCATCACACAAATATGACAAGCCTAAATTTTCTTGCGAAAATAAAGCCTCATGACATTTGCGTCTTAAGACACTTATCAGCTCCCTAATGGAGGGTGCCGCCCTTATCATCTCCCTGGTTGCCCCTTCAAGGAGGCGTACATCGGCCATACAAGACTAGCTCCTCCCATCCGGTCTTAACAACAACCAGTTGTTTTCGCAGCCTCTTATCCCTTATACCTATAGGGCTTATGGTTATGAGACTGCACCTAAGTGGAGTTTTCTTCAGGCCGAGTACAACATGTGCCAAGACTTGCCAAGAATGGCCGAGACACTTCAAATGTCCCAGGCACTCTTGGCTCAACCGTGTACCTCAGCCCCTTGATCATACGCTGACTCCTTAGAAGAGACCATCGGTCGTCCAACCAGGGTATAACCTTATATATATAGTTTGAAATCCAAAGTATCTCTCCTGGATGGGCTTTATTGACCCCAAATCTCCATGACCCAGGTTCCAGGGGCGGTGTAACCTTTTCCCTGAGCCATGTTAACAGATACCCCCTTTTATGACGTACTTTAGATCTTACATTTGCCTCTTACAAAATTTTGATTCGCGAACTAGGGTGTACGCCATAGCAGGTTCGTCCCATTCTGATATGTCATTGTTTTTTTGTTATCTCTTGTTATTTTCTTTGCGATATCTTCGCATGCTCTTTCATTGTTTCGTGCAATTTCGCAATGATTCTTTCGCAACATTTTCATATAAGTTCATTTCGCTTCAACCATACATTACTTCGCAGTCTATTCTTTTCCCACAATCTTTTACGGGTAATATTTCTTCAAGTATAATCTATTCCACGGACTATCCAATCTGTGGCCCACATCTTTGCCTTCAGGATCCATTAATCTATATGCCCCTGTTCCGACTATCTCCTTGATGATATAAGGTCCATCCCATTTTTTTCGCCACTTGCCACCACTTTCTCATGATATCTTGGTGTTTCTCTCAACACCAAATCGCATGGTTGAAATTCGCGTGTCTTGACACGTTTGTTATATTCTCCGGCTAATCTTATTTGGTAATTTTCCATATCTTTGTAGTGCTCTTTCTTTTTTTCTTCTAATTCATCTAACTTGATCAAAATGTTACCCGCACTAAGATTTTTCTCCCAAGCTTCTTTCTTTGTTGTTGGAATAATAACTTCCTGCCGAAAGTACTGACTTCAACTCCATATGTTAAACAAAAGGGTGACATTCCCGTAGCTTCTCTTTGGTTGTATTGTAAGCCCATACTTGCATTATGCACTTGTTCACACCATGCTCTATTATGTCCTTCTAACTTCTTCTTGATATATCGCAATTGTTTTATTTGTTGCTTACGCTTTTGTCCATTGGCTGCGGGTATAAAGGAGTTGATTTTCCACACTTTATCCGAAATGCATTAAGCAACAATTCTATATTTTGTCCTCAAACTGCTTCCCATTGTCAGATACCAACTGTGCGGGGATTCTAAATCTTCATATGATTTTTTCGAATATGAAGGTAAAAATATCTTTATCGCGAATGTGTTGTACTGCTTTTACTTCTGCCCATTTTGTGAAATAATCAGAGCGACAATCGATACCTTCTTTGCCCTGCACACAGTAAAAATGGTCCCACAATGTCTAAATCCCACTTTCCAAAAGGCCATACACTTGTTGAAGAAGTTAATGGTGCTCCTGGTGCATGTATTTTCTTTCCGTGCCTTTGACAATCTTCGCAACGCCTTGATATTTGTTTCGCATCTTCATGCATATATGGCCAATAATAGCCTTGCATTTTCGCCTTATGTGCCAAAGATCTTCCACCACTTTGTGATTGCCAAACATCCCCACTGTGTAACATCTTTAACACTCGCTTCTCCTTCCTTTCGTGTTAAACATCTAAGCGAGGGTCCATTAAAGGATCTTCGGTACAGTACCCCGTCTCTCAATTCGTAATTTGTTGCACGGCTTTTTAATTTGTGCGCCTCTAATCTATTTATTGGTGTTTCTCCTTTCATAAGATATGCATGAAGTTCTGCTCTCCAATCTTCACTATAAGGCCTTTGTGCTTCATCTTCTATGAGCATCACTTCTGTCTCTTGCTCTTCCTCTTTATTGATTGATGGTGATAGAAGTGTCTGTATTTTTATGCATCTCGCAGCTGGATCTGTCATCATACTTGATATAAAAGCGAAAGCATCTTCGAGTCTATTGTCTCTTCTTGATATATGTCTCCATTTTGTTTTTGGTATCTTCGCCGACAATTCTTCAACCAGTTTCTTGTATTTTTTCAAAGATGGTTCATTTGTAATATATTCTTCTTTTATCTGGCGAATAGCTAGTTGGGAATCACTGGTGATTCTCACATTCTCTAACTTCATTTCTATTGCGAATTGCAGAGCATGTATTATAGCTTCATATTCTGTTTCATTGTTGGTAGATGTAAACTCCAATTTCCATGTTCTTCTTCTATCCGTTGCTTCATCCTCTTCAAAAAGAAAAAAGCCATTTTATTGCCTTCGCAATGAATAACGACAGGCAAAAATCGTGGGAACGATCCCAACTCCGTTGCCTTCCCCATTCGATGATCCATCTACCAATATTTCCCACCTGTTTGTCTCGGTTAATAAATCCCTTGGATTTCCATGTTCTTCTTCTATATCCATCATTTCTTCCTCAGAAAATCTTCAAAATGAGCGGAATAGGAAAATCAAGAAAACTTCATCCTCTTCCAAAGGAAATTCTGCGAATAGTAGAGGAAGGAGGAAGGAAACAATTAGGCGAAGCCAAAAATCGACAACTTGTGATTTTGGTGAAGATAGTATTTCATATTTGATTTTGCAATGACTTACTTGAGCATTCCATCTCTCAACCCTTCGACCTTTTTGAATTTTTCATTACCGACTCAATCGGTACTTTTGTCATTACCTTAACTAAAAATTTGAATTGCAACTCTATCGTCCACTCCTATCGCACAATTGAAGATTTTCATGACAATGTGCTCGGTAGGAGTGTGTGCTTGGAAGTATATGCGAAGTTTAAATGTTGCATAAACTAATGCCAAAATTAGTTTTTCAATTTTTAAATAATTCCTCTCCATGATGACAACTAAAATCTTCCATCGAAGATAAATCGAGAGGCAAGTATGGGAATGGAAAGATGGAATATTGTTATTCATCTTCGATGAAAGAGTTATACATCAATAATGTTAGCCAATTATATTACAAGGAAGAACTACCAAAAAAGGAGTGAAGATTGAATTCAAGGGAAAAATCCAAGAAATACACTATAATAAGGATACGAGAAATGTGTTACAAGCGAGAGAAAGAAAACAAAAAGAATTATCTCTTTGGTGATTCTTCTCCTTCATCCGATTCTTGGTCACTGTTATTCTCCTCTTGAATTTTCTTCTTCGCTAATTCTGAACCTTTTCGGGGATATGAATGCGAGAGGATATTGTGGTCCTTACAAACATACTCCATGGCTCATCATTGAACATCATTATTAAGTTCTCCATCGTTAGAAATTGTTTCTTCAACTTGGAGTATTTATTCTCACTCTTTCTTGCGTTGTTCTTTTCGGTTTAGAGTTCTTGATTCTCATTGAAAAAGATTCAAGTTCTCTAATTCTAACCAGAAATTAAATAAATAAGAACAACAAGTTAATAATTTACAAGCAATACTACAAAGGTGCATTGCAACCCATAGATAAAATAGAAATAATAAAAGAAGTAAAATCTTATACCTCAAAGTTGTTGATTAGCGTTACGAAGAGTGGACACCCTATCCCTTTGGGAGTCAAGTTCAGTATTTAACTTTTGAATTCTCTCGTCTTTGTATTATAGCTTCATATTCTCAAAAGAAGTTTTCATTGTTGGTAGATGTAAACTCCATTGAAAGAATTATTGCCTCTCAAGTAAAGACGAAAGAAAAAGCCATTTTATTGCCTTCCGGAAGCGAAATCGAAGATCTACGATCCCAACTCCGCAACAATATTGTTTTAAATTGCCTTCCCCATTCGATGATCCATCTACCAATATTTCCCACCTGTTTGTCTCGGCGATATTAATAAATCCCTTGGATTTCCATGTTCTTCTTCTATATCCATCATTTCTTCCATTGCTTCATCCTCTTCCAAAGGAAATTCATAAAATGCTAAAAAATCTGCGACAACTTGTGATTTTGGTGAAGATAGTATTTCATATTTGATTTTGCAATGACTTACTTGAGCATTCCATCTCTCAACCCTTCCTGACCTTTTTGAATTTTTCATTACCGACTCAATCGGGGTAGGTTCGCGGGATTTTTGTCATTACCTTAACATTCAAAAAATAAAGGTGTGCTTGGAAGTATATGCGAAGTTTAAATGTTGCATAAACTAATGCCAAAATTAGTTTTTCAATTTTTAAATAAATTGAATGTTTTTTGATGTAATAGATTGGCTTTTCCACTCCTGCGTCTATTCGCAATAATACTTCGCTTAGTGCATGCGAGGTTGTCGCAAGGTAGATTAATAATTCCTCCCCTGGCTCTGATTTTTGTAAAATTGATATATCCATTAGATGTTCTTTTATTCCTTGTAAAGCCTTTTCACATTCATCTGTCCATCTAAATTTCGCTCCCTTTTTAAGTATGTTGAAAAAATGTTTACACTTATCATATGATCGCGAGATGAATCTTCCTAGTGAAGCTAATAGTCCATTTAACTTTTGCACATCTTTCACCGTTGCTGGCGTTGGCATATCGCGAATTGCTTGTACTTTCTCTGGGTCGACTTGTATTCCTTCTTTTGACATAATGTAACCTAAAATTTTTCCTGATGCAACCCCAAAGGTACATTTTTCTGGATTTACTTTGATGTTGAAATACCTCATTTGTTCAAAAATTTCCCTCAAGTCCCGTACATGGTCTTTTGCTTCTTTACTTTTTATTAACATGTCATCCACATATACCTCTAGTGTTTTATGTATCCATTTCGCGAACACCTTTTCTACCATCCTTTGGTATGTTGCTCCAGCATTTCGCAGACAAAATGGCATTTTTGTATAACAGTATAATCCTCTTGGAGCGAAAAAGGCAGTATGCTCTTGGTCTTCTTCAGCGAGGGGAATTTGATTGTAACCTTTGTATCCATCAAGAGAGGATATCCTTTCATTTCCTGCCGCTGACTCAACCATTTGCGGAATATCTGGCAAAGGAAAGCTATCTTTCGGACAAGCTTTGTTTAGATCGGTAAAATCTATACAAATTCTTATCCCTTTTTTCTTCTTTGGGACTACGACCATATTTGCTATCCATTCGGGATATTTTGCTTGTCTAATGATTCCTGCGTCAAGCATCTTCTGCAATTCTTCTTCTAATTCTCTATTTGAATGGTCTTGCATTTTTGTCAATCTCCAATTTATGGCACGCTACAGATGATCTATTCCAGGCATCTCATCCATATCCCATGCGAAAATGTCTTTGTAATCTCGCAACAAATCAACAGTCCTTCTTTCCTCATCTGCCTCCATTTTAGTCCCAATTTTTAACATCTTGGGTTCTTCTTCAGTTCTGACGTTCACTTCCTTTGTCGGCTCTGCCGCGGTGTAGCTAGCCTTTGGTTCTCCCATAGGCGTTGGTCCTTTTATTTCCTTCGCAAGCTCATTCTTTTTTTCCGAGATTTCGCCAGGTATTCCTTTCCCTTCTTCTGCTCTTATCATGTAAGTTCTAAATTCTTCTTCCTTTTATTTGCTTTTGCCATCTTTTTGCGATCTTTTCGCCTCTTCACTGTTCTTCATAATGTTTTACCTCGATTTGATGATATATCCTTCCTTTATCGGTATCTCCTCTGATTTCTCCAATCCCACTCGGCATAGGAAATTTGACACATTGATGAAATGTCGAGGCCACAACTTTTATTGCATGTACCCATGGTCTTCCCAACAACATGTTGTATGGCGATTCCATATCCACTACACATAACGTCACTTGTGTTTCAATTTCTCCCAACAGAATTCGCATTTTTATTTCCCCTTTAGGTTTTGTTATAGATTTGCCGAAACCATGGATATGATATGTTGAGGAAGTCATTTCTTCATTTTTGTACCCCAATTCTTTATAAGCATGATAAAACATTATATTCACTAAACTCCATGTGTCCACCAAAGATCTATTTATTGCCCATTCTTCCACTGTTTTTGTTGGTTCTCCTTCTTCCTTGCTTGCGCTTATCGTAATCACTAGTGGAGATGTGTGATTTAAATTCTCCCTTGATATCTCTGTTGCTGTAAACGTAATCTTCTGTTTTTCCCATTCTTTCAAGGGTGACGCCTTCTCTGTTGTTACAATTTTCTTTCCTTCAAAATCTCGTTTGTGTATTCTCCCTCTGATACTTTCATGAAATTTATTAACCATCGTATTTATAATCATATTACATTCCAATTCTCCATTACTCTCCTTGATTCTAGTTTTCTCCATTTTAACCAATTTATCCATCATACTCCTGATTTGAACAATTTTAATGACAATATCCAATCTCTAATCTTCATTTTCCCTGTTTCTAGCGCCAATATGTAGTTGCAGGAAATCCTACACTACACCCCTCACTAGAATCCACACAATTATAATTTTTGTTGATTAATTTCTTGAATGTTTACAAGATAATATGGAAAAGATCTAAAGAAATTACAATCACTATAAACTTTCTCTCTCTTAATGACTTGCTCAACACTCGAAAAAACATCTCTCTCCCAATAGGCTTGTTCGACTCTTTATATTGGGTATTACATAATGGATGACAGCTAAGCTGTCCTTTATTTTCGGGAACGATTTGCGAAGTGTCGCAAGTGTACAAATGCATAATCTCGCGACACTCCTAGATCTCGCTAGGTCTTCACACCTTTCTCGTGTTCTGGTTGTCGTCATCCATTGCGTCACTTATTTTATTCGTCTGCGGTGCCTTCGCTACGTAACGTTTATGAATTTCGCAAAGGTGTTGGTGTTGCGATATTCTGATCCTACAGCCACCAAACTGACAGACTTGTGGCAAGTTTTAGGAGGCCGGCCAAGGCAAGCCTAATAGCATCACATGTTATTTTCCTATGGCAAGTCTCTTGACTTTGACTTGCCACACATAGCAACCTGCTAGACGTTTTCCACGAAAACACTAGAGACATCAAACATGTCACAAACTGGGGTATACTCATCAGGGTATTGGTCTGGCGGTTTATAGTGTGCGGCGTGCAATACGCCCGTTATAATAAAGTGTCATGAAGTGGGACAATTAGTGGTGATGAAAGTAACGGTGTAAACTAATTCACTTCCTTCATCATGGAAGCATAATGCATGACGGTTACATGTTACTCTATTCTTCCACCACTTAATCGTTTCCATTTCCTACGAGACCATGGTACGTTTCAATATGACTTGCATAAATAGGTTTCACCTATTTACCACGAAACAACAAGTTTTTGGTCGGCAACATCACGGTATCCAGAAATCACCAAAGAACTGATACCTTTCATTCCAGTTCCACTTTCTGATACAAGTCATGAAACAACCACACATTCAGAATCAACTATTCTGGTCTCAACACTTTATTCGCTTCCCTCCCTAAAACCAACCCTTCTCCTTCACTTTGTGACCAAAGCAAGCCTGTAACGGCTATTTCTTGGTTTAGGCCAGGATTGTACATATTGATCTCTCGAATCAAAAGTACTCCCGTGCAGTGCATTGTTTAGAGTTTAGATTCGTTTCTCATCCACACACCCAAAATTACCAACATCGGCAGAAACAGTTTTCACCCACAAACAATTGGCGACCACAGTGAGAGATTAATCTCTTGGTTGCAATACTAATTTCCAATTTCATTTTTCAATCCCAAATTCAAGATGGTAGAGCTCATGTCCGGGTCAGCAACAAACCCTGATGCCACCAGCGCTGAAAACGCCCTTGATATTAACGTTCCTTCCAGTGACATCAATGTACCACCTGTCAGCATGATCAACACCCGCGGCGCCGCAGACTCTACCACCAACACCACCAACGTAAGAAACGTTCCCTCAGGCGTTACACCTCCGATCACCATAGCCAGAGCCGCTGCCGCCACCCCATTGTTTCTTCAAGTGTAACGCTCCCAGTCGTCACCAGAGCTGTTGTCACTCCACCATCAGGACGAGGATCCAGAGGAAGCCAACCCCCTATTACCAATGCTGATTTGATGGAAATACGAGAAGTTTTTGCTAAGGCTCAGACGGACATGGCCACAACTCAAAAGGAGCGAAACAATGAACATCCGAATGATTAGTCAAGGGATCCAGAATTCGGGCGTTAGATTTTCATAAACCAAATATGACCGAACATCAATTGGTGGAGTTGTGCATTAATGCTTTCTGGGGACTCTGTTCACAAAACCATGAGCCGCTTCAACTTTTCGCTCCAGAAGCCGCTCCGCTTCCATGCTTCACTCCAGGAGCCACTTCAAAGTTCTCCCCAGAAGCCGCTCCGCTTCAACGTTTCGCTCCAGGAGCCGTTTCAACGTCTCACCTCCAGAAGCCGCTCCTCTTCAACGTTTCGCTCCAGAAGCCGCTTCAACGTCTCACCTACAGAAGCCGCTCCTCTTCAACGTTTCTCTCCAGAAGCCGATATTCTTCCACGTTTCACTCCAGGAGCCGCTTCAACGTTCTCCCCAGAGGCCGCTCTGTTTCAACGTTTCGCTACAGGAGCCGCTTCAACATCTCACCTCAAGAAGCCGCTCCTCTTAAACGTTTTGCTCCAGAAGCCGCTTCAACGTTCTCTCCAGAAGCCGCCACTCCTTCCTACCAAGGTTCATTCCCGTAGCCGCCACTCCTCCCTGTCAAAGATTGTGATCGCAGCCAGCCAAATCTCTTCTGATCACAGCCGCTGCTAAGAACCGCTGCTGCTCGGTTGAGCTTCACCATAGCAGCAACCACTACAAGGAATATTTCGTTCATGTGATGTTCCAAGCATCCCATCCAGGAGAAGACGATAAACTTGTATCAAATCATAGAGGCGTGGATTCAAGGTGGTACAATCAAAGTAAGCTACACTTGGGGACTGAAGCCTCCTTCAGGTTTAGAAGTTTAAACACAGTCACCGCCTTACCAGCGAATGCAATGGAAGCACATCTTCCACGAGGAAATAAGCTCAGGATAATTACACATGGGGACTTTTGTCACGCTACTTACTCACGGGAGAGCCTGATACACCTAAAGCCCAGTCATGCGTGAAGGACATGCCTAGCGGAGACAGAGCTAAGTAACTATCCTTAAACTAATATTTTGTATCTATTAGGCATGTCAAATAAGTTTTAAATCTCTTAGTGTTGAGACGTGTAAATTCCTGAACACTCACTACTGTGTTGCTAGGCATGCTTCCTCAACACATCTTTCCTCTTAGTGTTGAGACGTGTAAATTCCTCAACACTCACTATTGTGTTGCTAGGCATGCTTCCTCAACACATCCTTTCCTCTTAGTGTTGAGACGTGTAAATTCCTCAACACTCACTACTGCGTTGCTAGGCATGCTTCCTCAACACATCCTTCCTCTTAGTGTTAAGACGTGTAAATTACTCAACACTCACTACTGTTTTTCCAGGCATGCTGCCTCGACACACCTTTCCTCTTCGTGTTGAGATGTGTAAATTCCTCAACACTCACTACTGTGTTGCTAGGCATGGTTCCTCAACACATCCTTTCTCTTAGTGTTGAGATGTGTAAATTCCTTAACACTCACTACTGTGTTGATAGGCATGCTTCCTCAACACATCCTTCCTCTTAGTGTTGAGACGTGTAAATTCCTCAACACTCACTACTGTGTTTCCAGGCATGCTGCCACAACACACATTTCCTCTTAGTGTTGAGACGTGTAAATTCCTCAACACTCACTACTGTGTTGCTAGGCATGCTTCCTTAACACATCCTTTTCTCTTAGTGTTGAGACGTGCAAATTCCTCAACACTCACCACTGTATTGCCGGGCATCAACACATCCTTTTCTCTTAGTGTTGAGACGTGAAAATTCCTCAACACTCACCACTGTGTTGCTAGGCGTGCTTCCTCAACACATCCTTTTCTCTTAGTGTTGAGACGTGCAAATTCCTCAACACTCATCACTGTGTTGCTAGGCGTGCTTCCTCAACACATCCTTTTCTCTTAGTGTTGAGATGTACTAATTCCTCAACACTCACGACTGTGTTGTCGAGCATCAACACATCCTTTTCTCTTAGTGTTGAGACGTACAAATTCCTCAACACTCACCACTGTGTTTCCGAGCATCAACACATCCTTTTCTCTTAGTGTTGAGACGTACAAATTCCTCAAAACTCACCACTGTGTTGCTGAGCATCAACACATCCTTTTCTATTAGTATTGAGACGTACGAATTCCTCAACACTCACCACTGTGTTGCTAGGCGTGCTTCCTCAACACATCCTTTTCTCTTAGTGTTGAGACGTACAAATTCCTCAATACTCAACACTGTGTTGCCGAGCATCAACACATCCTTTTCTCTTAGTGTTGAGACGTACAAATTCCTCAACACTCACCACTGTGTTGCCGAGTATCAACACATCATTTTCTCTTAGTGTTGAGACGTACAAATTCCTCAACACTCACCACTGTGTTGCCGAGCATCAACACATCCTTTTCTCTTAGTGTTGAGACGTACAAATTCCTCAACACTCACCACCGTGTTGTCGGGCATCAACACATCCTTTTCTCTTAGTGTTGAGATATACAAATTCCTCAACACTCACCACTGTGTTGCCGGACATCAAAACATCCTTTTCTCTTAGTGTTGAGACGTGCAAATTCCTCAACACTCACTACTGTGTTGCTAGGAAAACTGCCTCAATACATTTTTCCTCTTAGTGTTGAGACGTTCAAATTCCTCAACACTCATCATTGTGTGCCAGGAAAGCTGCCTCAACACTTCTCTCATTTTAGTGTTGAGACGTACAAATTCCTCAACACTCACTACTATGTTGTCATGCATACTGCCTCAATACATTATAGTGTTGACGGCTCCACCACCTCAACACTCATCTTTGTATTCAAGGCTCATTGCACAAACAATACATGGCACCCAGTACTCCATGGCCAAGAGGCAGTGCGCAAAGACAAAGATTGCAGACTGCTCATGCCTCTTGCCAAAGGTCAATCGAATTTTCCTGGTAATCTTATCATGTCTTGCCCTTTCGATTTTTTATCCTTTTTTGTCACCATCTCATGCTTCCCCCGCAACAAAATTACTGTTACTTGCTAAGCAGGGGACTTAATGTTTATGGTGGTTTTTAGCTTAGGGTTAAAATTGTAAAACCTTGCATCTGATGTGACGTCACTCTGCGAGGAAACGGAGCCATGAGTGTTAACCTCTCTAACTGGCATATTTATTGAGCTATTCAATATATTTACATAAAATTTATCCAGGCTGGCGCATGTAGCAACCATCCCAGATGTCCTATAAATTTCGGCGCCTTGCCTACTCACTTAATATAAGTTTCTTTGAATACTTTCTATGCTATGTTTACCGGCTGAACCCTTAAGGTTGGTATGGCATGACAATTTGTGTTCACTCGCAGCAGAGTAGCACGAATTTCCAAATATCAAGGATAAGGTCTTTGCATAAGGTATTCAATCAGAAAGCATATTGCTCTCTAGCAATGAACTTAAAGGAACTCTGTGTCAACATATAGAATTCAATCGATTACCCTGGCTAACTTGCAAAAGTTAGGGTTTTGCGCCTTGCGAAGTATATCAGACCTTGCTTGTCGAAATTTAAGCCTAGGCAAACTAGGTAATCAATCCACCATGGATTAGTAGATGCAAAATCTTGCCCAGAATCAGAAAATAGGGAGCCGCAGGATAGGAGTAGGGGTGCACATATTTGGTAGGCTTGGGAATATGTTTGTTTTGCCTACTTGTTAAACCGCAAGTGCACGGTGTCTACAATGCAGAACTGGGCAAATGCGGGTCGATCCCACAGAGACTTGTGGTGCTTAAGATGATCTAATGGCTTACTAGACTGATTTCTAGAGGTGTAACACAAATGTTTGGGTGTCGATATGACTGAGGTGTTGGAGTTGTGACTCTAAACTAAAGCAACTAAATGGATTGTAAACAAGTTATTGAGAGCACTAGGGCAGTGAATCCACCACCTGATCCTATGCTAAGGCAATTCCTAGTCAAACTATACTCTTGATTCATTCCAGGGAAGAATACCATGGATAAAGTATTGGCTAATCTCACACACTCCCCCTAGTATAGAGTGTCTTCTTACAGTACACTCTATCACAGATTCATGTGCTCAATTAGCTAATTCAGTATTTCTAAAACAATGAAGCATGACAAGAACACAACATGAAGATGAATTACTTAGCGTATTATCAGGGGTTTCAACAACACCCTAGTTAAGAAACTTAGAACATAATTAAGACAATTAAACTACAAATTAAGCTAAATTGGTGCTCTGGCTAGCCCATGCATAAGCTTGAAACATCCTCTCCTCACCATATTTATACATCTTACATCTTACATCCTTTCTAACACTCCAAACTTGCAATTAATGAAAACCCATACCTCTTTCTTCCCTTACTCGTCTCTGAATCGACCATGCAGGGGGTTATTGGTGAAACCCTAACTCCAATTATCTCTAACCTAGCTTCTAGGGTTGGAGAAGCTATGAGAGAGATGATTCGAGATAGAGAGGGAGAGCAAGTGGCTACTGATGATGATAGGAGATGGAGTTGTGGTGGTGGCAGGAGAAGGAGATGGTGGTGATGATGATCTCTGCACGGGTATGGGAGGAGAAGAAGAAGGATGGGTTTCTGAGATTTCTGTCGGAGAAGAAAGAGAAGATGGAAGAGAAAATGGGTTTTCTCGATAGGGTATAGGTGTAGGGAATTTTGTTGTGAAGCAGGTTTAGCAAAGATCGATGAGAAGGTTGGAGCGAGCGTCGGATCTCGGAAGTGTAAGATCTCACGGCTTAGGACATATGTGGTTTTGGTGTGGAGCGGGCGTATCAAGAAATGATGTGTAGGAGTGCAGCGAGCGTTGGATGCATGAGATGAAGATATCAACGGCTTGGAAAGGACGGGCTCGGATCCGGGTCATGGCTAGCTCAAGCCCATGTCTTGTATATGGGTTGCTCCTTGTTGGGTTGCAACTGATGCGCGCGCGGGCTTTGGCTTTCTGCTCCATAGACGCTTGTCTCCAATTTTCTGCTCTTTTGGCTCCTCAATTTCTCCGAACTTTATTTATTACCTAAAAACACAAAATTAATTAGTACAAATATTTATTCTTGAAAACAAAGAAAATACAGAATGGGATAATATCGATTTCGAGTACAAAAGATGAGTTAAATGCCAATAAATAGATGTAGAAATATGCAATATTTGGCACTCATCAAATACCCCCAAACCTGAATTTTACTTGTCCTCAAGTGAAAAAGAAATTAAGAAATCCTAACTATACCACTGTCGCGGGTCTCTCGAATGCATTTAGCGTATGCACTAAGCCTTTAAACCCCTAGGTGTCCCTAGTGGACGAGTTGTAGTCTCGTGAGGGTTTACCAGAGGTGTACCCACAAAACCTTCTCCAACTTCAGAGAGTAAAAGAGTCTCAAGCATCCAAGGAGCTATGAGGACATAGAGTTTCTGCATGCTAGTAACAAGAAGTTAGAACTACCAAAGAACGCATTCTCATCCTTAAGTGCTGAGCGAGAAGTAACCATACCATATGAAAGAATTCGGGTTCGATTGTGATCATAAGCCTCGACTTCTGCTTCACTAATATGGTTTTATGATAATTGCACTCAAAAAGATCGCTTTTTTAGTCTCTCATGTGTGCAGGCAGGAATAAAGAGAGAAATCCTGCACACGTTGTAGGTAAGAAGGTGTTTATGGGTGAAAACTACTCCTGCAGAATTTGGTAATTTGGGGTGTGGATGAGGAATGAATTTAAACCTTAAACAAATGCCTTTGCGCGGTGAGTGCTTGTAGATTCGAGAGATCAATCTGTGCAAGTCCGGCCTAAACCAAGAAATGGCCGTTCCAGGACTTGTTTCGGTCACAAAGTGAAGGAGATGGGGTTGATCTTAGGGAGGGAAGCGAAGAAGGTGTTGAGATTGTGAAGGTGTTGGCTTGCTTATGACTTGTAATGAGAAGGTGAGCAGGCTTATGATTGATGCAAGCAAGCTCGGGTGTTGGAATACGTTTTTGTATTAACACTTGGTTTTTGTCTCGTCTGGACTTGTGTTGTTGTTTGAAATAGGGCGGAGAACCTATTTATACAAGTCATTGAGCCTTATTCACGTCTCTCGTGGGAAATGGAGGAAGTGGAGTGATGGAGTAGTGGAGTTGTGCGTCGGTGCCATACGACCCGGTCTTTCCCACTTCTCTGTTCATCTCTAACCGTCCATGACTTCCTAACACGTTCTTGTGATGGCGCGTTGCACGCGCCTTAAACTTTCTCTCTCCATGACCGTAAACCGCGAGACCAATACCCCGGTATGTATCCCCCAGTTTGTGACATGATTGATGTGCGGAATGTGTGGATCGTGGATCCACGAAAGATAGCATGTAATGCTGAATTGAATAACTGTGTTGTTCGAAAAAAGTCGATACTTGTGAAGTATCGTGTGTATTTTATGCGAGCTGCATTATGGTGTGGTAAAGTGATGGGTAATAACGCCTCACTGACCAAATAACTCCTGACCAGGGTTGTATAACCAATTTGGTGAAGTTGGACGGATGAGATGATCTTTGAGACACTCATCTGCGACCGTTAATGAATATTAGGGTTTTTTGAAGAGGTGCGCAAGCATCACTCTTCACTTGGTCGAAACCGAGCATGGAAAGGGATTTGGAGAGGATGCTTGTCCGGGCGTGCATGTAGATAGCATGCCGGTGTACACGTCCATGTCTCACTGTCTGGATATTGCTCTCGCGTCTTCATGCATATATAGCCAATAATATCCTTGCGTCTTTGCCTTATATGCCAAAGATCTTAGCTGTGATTTCCAAGCATCCCCACTATGCATTTTCAATATGGTTTCTCCTTCTTTCCTTGATAGACAACGAAGTGAGGGTCCCTCAAAAGAAAGTAATTCATAATTTGTTGCCGGCTTTTTAACTTGTGTGCTTCCAATCTATTTCTTGGTACCTCGCCTTTCATTAAGTGCGCGTGAAGTTCCACTCTCAATCTTCCTCGCGACCTTGCATTTCATCTACCACCATCATTATATCTGCTTCTTGTCCCTCCTCTTTATTAATTGATGGCGCCGGTAGCCTGATTTTGATGTTCCTCATGATTAGATCCATCATCATTACTTGATATAAAGGCAAAAGCGTCTGCCGAGTCTATTATCTCTCCTTGATATGTGCCTCCATTTTATTGACAACACTTCTACAAGCTTCCAGCGAATTGTATAGCATGTATTATAGCTTCATACTCCGTTTCATTATTGGTAGACTCAAATTCCAATCTAAGCCCAGCTAACTTATTGAAATCACAACAATTCCCACTCATTTTACCTTCTCCATTTGATGATCCGTCCACCAATATTTCCGTCTGGCTCAGTTAACAAATCTTTTGGATCTCCAGCTCTTCTTCACATCCATCATTTCATGAAAGTCTGCGACAACTTTGTGACTTTGTTGAAGATAATATTTCATATTTCGGTTTGTAATGGCTTATTTGAGGATCTTTTTGAATTTTTCATTCGACTCATTGGTACCTTTGTCACCACTATGGAAAATATGTGAAGTTTAAAAGACTTGTGGGATTAATTTTCAATCTTCGAATAATTTCTTTCGCAGCATTAAAAGTTTTCTTGATATAATAGATCGGTTTTCTACTCTGCATCCAAAGCGCACTTAAGGCATCGGCGTTGTCGCGAGATATATTAATAATTCCTCTCCTGGTTCCGCATAATGGATATATCCATTAAATGCTCTTTGATCCCTTGTAAAGCCTTTTCACATTCATCAGTCCATTTAAATTTGACCCTTTTTTGAGAACTTTGAAAAAGTGTTTACATTTATCGGATGACCCTTGAAATGAACCTTCTAGCGATGCTAGTAACCCATTGACTTTTGAACATCCTTCTTTCGCGGTGTGGCATATCCGAATAGCTTTTACTTTCCTGTCAACATGTATTCCTTCTTTTGATATAATGTAACCCAAGAACTTCCGACGCAACAACTCCGAAGGTACATTTTCGGATTGACTTTGATGTTGAAACGCCTCATTTGTTCAAAAATTTCTCTCAAGTCTTGCACATGATCTTACCCCACTTTTCACTAGCATGTCATCTCTAGTGTTTTGTGTATCCATTCGTGAATACATTTTCTACCATCCTTTGATACGTTGCTCCACCAAACGGCATTTTAGTATACGTATAATCCTCTTCGGTGTGTTCTAACGAGGAGTAAATTTGATTGTAACCGTTCTTGTGCCGCCGAACCGACTAGTCATGGGATGCGCGTCTTTAGGGCAAGCTTTTATTTAAATCGGTGAAATCAATACAAATCCTTATTCCCTTGTTCTTCTTTGGAACTATAACCATGTTAAACGGGGTATTTTGTTTGTCTAATAATTCGGAGTTCTTCTTGTACATTTGTTCCTCGCAACACTTTACTTCATTTGATAATATATGTAATCGCCCGATTCAGTTGGTGTAGGAACTTGATACATTGAAGTTGTCGACGGCCTTTTTATTGCATGTACCCATGGTCTTCCTAGTAACATGTTGTATGGTGATTCCATATCCACCACACTCAATCATGTGTTTCGATTCCTCCTAACGGAATACGTATTTTTATCTCCCCTTTAACTTTTGTTATGGATTTACCAAAACCTTGAATATTGTGAAAATCATAGTCTCTATATCCCATCGTGATAGAACATGATGTTCACCAGACTCCCGTATCGATTAAAACTCCATTTATGTTTTTCATCGTATCCTCCGATTTTTCTCTCCTTCCTTAGCACGCGTTTATTGCATCACCACGGTGGAGATATGATCCAAGTTTTCTTTTGGTATTTTATGAATGGCTTTTCCCAATCCTTCAAGGGTGATGCCCTTTCTCTATCCATAATCTTCTTTCCTTCAAAAAAGTGATGGTTGTATGCCATATCCTTTTCGTCTGTCTCATCAATTTAAGATATTCCTTTCTCATTTTCCTTTAATTCGATCTTCTCTCTTTCACCAATGATTCGTCCCTGTTTCTAGCGCAAGCGGGATAACTCGATTTTGCTAATTAATCCATTAGAAGATGTAAGATCAAGAACATTTATTGATTGTGAAGTGTTTACCGCGGGGAAAATAGAATTACACTTAGAAGTTAGAACACTCTTAAACTTTCTCTCTCCTAATGACTTGCCTAACAATTCTAAAAAAAGTTCACCTCGACCCTTTATATAGGGAGTGGGAGATGATCCTTTATTTTGAGACACTCAATCTCGCGACACTTCTTAACCCTCTTGAGATTCCGACTATTTGTGTTAATTTCCCATTGCGTCATTTATTTTAGTTTCCTAGGGTTTTTTGAAGATGTATTGCGATATTATGTACGCATCACCAATCTATCCCCAGTTTGTGACATGATTGATGTCTGGAATGTGTGGATCGTGGATCCACGAAAGATAGCATGGAAATTGTGTTGGGATTTGGAAGGCATTATGGTGTGGTAAAGTGATGGGTAATAACGCCTCAGGGCGTATAACCATGAAGTTGGACGGATGAGATGAGCATGCCAGATTAATGAATGTAGGGTTTTTTGAAGAGGTGTGACACAAGAGCATGGAAAGGGGATTTGGAGAGGCCCAGAGGCCCATAGTCTCACCGTCCATGTTTGCCCCATGAAGGTGCGATCTAGGCCACTCAATTTGACCGGCAAAGAGGAGTGGTTGAGATCAATTTTGCAATAGGAAATTGATGCCGCAAAAGGCCGCGCATCATGCTTTTTCCGCGCGCATTCCAAGACGACCTAATTTGGTCGGTCTTGGCCGATGGGTTTGACGTGAAGATGGCGGTGGTGTTCATGCCTATACCGAATATCCCATGAAAACGTGATCTAAGCCACTCAAATCATCCGGTGAAGTTGAGCGGTCGAGATCGGTTGTGGTTTGGGAGGCGTGGCCATGCTAGTTTGGACGCACGTTTTGGATTAACCGGGCATGATATGCCTTGGACGAACACATGAGGAGGTAGATGGGCCCACGGTGGTCATGCTTTGGTATGACCGACCCTTGCTTAATCTAATCTGTGACCCTCCATTCGTTCGTGGGAGAAGATGGACGCGCGTGATGGCTTGAAACCCTAATTTTGGCTTTCAAAGCCGTGCGCCGAATCTCTTGTTTGGGTGACGATTTTGTCACGGCCAAACATTGTTGGTTTTGACCGATTGGTCAAGTGTGTAGGCGGTCCCACGGTGATCGTGTTGACATGCTCTGGGCCCTTTGAGTCTACATTTACACCCTCCATCTATACCTGCGAAGATGGATGGTTGAGAGCATTTTGCGACACATGTAATATGCCGCAAACCCTAATTTAGGGTTTTAAAGTCCATAATGCTTGGTATGAACGGTTTCTTGGCAAGCTAGGCCAATGACCGACCATGCGGGGTCGGCCGTGGGTATTCCATACCTTCTTGGGGGTGATGGAATTGATCTGGGGTCATCCAATCATGCTTATGGAGTTGGATGACTGCGATCAGATCATATCCGGACTGATACGGTCAGTCCGGATGCTCAATCGGGCTAGTATAACACACCGAGAGAGGCTCAATCGGGCTAGTATAACACACCGAGAGTCAGCCTTGTACGGGTATTTCGTACATGGTTTCATTATAGTGCTTGGAGGTTTGTGTTACTCGTAAAAAAGTAACACTCGGTCGTCATGCCACACCGATAATGAGTCTTTGGAAATACAAGGTGATATGAAATTCACAGGAAGGGATTGTTGCTACATGCTCCAACCTGGAGGAATTTCATGTATTCACGAGAATGGGATTGTTGCTACATGCTCCATTCTTGGTGAATTAAGTGAGGAGTATCCAACACTTATAAATGGCTTTATCTTTTACAAGATGTCAGCCGCATGATTTTTTTTCGGTTTTTACAATTTTAACCTCAAATGAAAACCCACCATCAACATTAAGTCCCGCCTAGCACACAATGGTTACACTATTGTGGGGTAGGCATAAGATGGTGACAGATTAAAGATAAAACTTTATGAGACAAAGTTAGATGTTACCAGGAGAGACGGGTCATCCTGTCCTTGGAGTATGTCACGTTCAAAAGGCATCTAGGAGAGCATTCCCCTAGTATGATGTCGGTCTTGCCTGCTTCGGTCGACCTTGCTATGTTTGCTTCGGTCGAGGGCCCACTCCGTGCTTGATCCGTTTGAATGTCGGTCTTCCAGATCGACCTTGTTATGCCTGATTAGGTCGAGGGGCTATTGCGCCTGCTTCGCTCGATCGTGGGGTTGTGCCTAATCGACCTGACTGCTGCGCTGCTTCGTTTGTGGGGCTCTGCGCTTTGTTTGATCGAACGTGGGCTTGAATTTCGTGAACATGATTCCCATGACAGAAGAGAACCGTGTTGTGCAAATAAATATGGTCCCGCCATATATGCTTGATTGAACGTGGGTCCCATATCGTGTATGCCTGACTGAATGTCACATTTATACCAGCCTCGTGCCCTTGACCAACACCGGTCTTGAAACTTAAGCAATCTAGGACTTGTGACTTGATCAATACGGACTTGAAGCTTGAGCAATACCATACTTGAAGCTTGAGCAATACCGGACTTGTGACTCGATCAACACCGGACTTGAAACTTGAATGATACCTGTGACTTGATCAATACCGGACTTGTGACTTGATCAAAACCGGTGTTTGGACCCAATACCAGCCTTGTGTACTCCAAAGTGAATGTGTTCTGTCGTGTGTGACTACACCTCTCACGCGTTTTTATACAAGTACTGAATCCTGTCTTTTATTGTAGAATGAAGAAAAGAACTTCTGTTGAGATGTCTTCTAGGGATAATCTTTGGTGCCAAGTCGGGAGGTGTTGAAAGCTTCAAAGATATGCCGAACATTGATGATGAGTTGTTCACCGCGCCCTTCCAACTATATGAAAATATCCGTTCCACAGGATAACCCTCCTCCTATCGACTTGGGTTTTTCATGCTCCTCTGGGTCCTCATAAAGGATGGATGAGACGTATGTTGAGCAATGAGTACATCAAAGATAACTTGACCGGAGCGCAGATTATTGATGTAGCTTGAGTGTTGAAACGACTCGAGAGGATGTTAAAGTGGCTTACAGTGCGAACGTTGAGGTGGATCTGGAGAGAGTGTTGAAGCAGGATTCTGAAACGAACGGGGGTCCGGAGAGAGCATTGAGGCGGCTCTTGAATAGACCATTGAAGCGACTTCTGCTTTGGAGGGAGCATTGAAGTGGCTTCCTCTTCAGTTTGATTTATTCTTGCGAATTCCATGATTCTTGACTGACCATCTTTCTCGTGTTGAAGAAGTCCTTGACTGACGGTGAAGGAACTCCATGCTGAGCCTCAGTCCCCAAGCGTGGTTTACATGGTTTGTTCGTAGTGGTTGTTGTCGAGCCATGTATGGAATATCTTGGACATTGTTTCATCATTGTGGGAGTCGTGCATGTGGTACTGGAGTTGGAGTTGATGGACGCGCAGGATGTTGTATCTTGGTGGTTTTCCTCTTGCTTCAAGGAACCGCTTCCCGGAAAGGTGAAGGTTGTATTGCTGTTGGTGAGATATATGCCCCTACAAACATTATGAGGCTCTTCATTCACGGCAGGCTGGTTCTTTCTATCGGGGCATATGTTGTTGTAGATGAGCGTTCAACGGCTCAGGAGGATAACCAAAAGCGCGGATTCTCCAACATAGCATGATAGACATGTACCGTTTGTCGATAAAGTGACTCACCCGGATCTTGTTCGACCAGCCTCGATAGAGTAACTCGCCCGGATCTTGCTCGATATGACGGTTGGACATCGTTATCTTCTTGAGGCTGCTTCCTTGAGGTATCGGCTCCAGTGGAAGATTACCGTCATAGAGCGTTGATACGTTGCACCGGCACTCTTTAAACCAAATGGTAGTATGGTATAATAAAAATTTCCGAGAGGAGTTCGAAAATCAATCTTAGTTGCATCATGCTCGTACATCCTTATCTGGTTGTAGCCGCTACATCCATCCATGGAGGAGAACATGCCGTGTCCTCCGGTTGCATCTACTAACATGTCGATGTTAGGTAGAGGAGGATCGTTTTTGGAGCAGCACCTGTTCAAGTCTCGAAGTCTATGCAAAGACCCTGATTTATCCATTTTCCTCGTGTCTGAACTACAATTGTTTAACCGACTTAGGTCCAGGTATGACATGTAGATGATGGGTGACCAATTTTCATCTAAATCCGGCATTTCTTCATATCTCCAAGCGAATACGTCCTGGTACTCTTTGAGAAGTTCCACGAGCTTTGTGCGTTTATCCGTACACAAGGTTGGTGATGGAGATAGGCCTAGGGGATTCCTCAACGATTTTAATCTCATCAGTTGTGGAGTTGGTGCCATCTTGCAGCTGTTGTGGAGCATCTAACACTTGTTCTTGTGGTTCGTTGTTGTTGTAGTATTCCATTGGGTGGAGAGGCGGGTAATGTATCCCCGCTAATTGATAATGGCAAAGTGTCGGTATCCGTTTTCCCATTCTGGTCATGACTCGCCACAAAAGTTCGTTCCCTCTTCGTGTGAACGTTGGTCGTGGCTTCACAAGATGGAGAAGAATACTTCGTCAGCAAAGATGCATCGTGGGTTTTAGCCCTCAATGATGCAAGCCGGTATTCTTCATGAATTTACGCCCATGTGGGGAGTGGGACGCAATGAACTTGTATGATTCTTTCCGCGGAGCTTCTCCTGTATGTGCTGGTTTGGTTTACCTCGAAGTCCGTCATTGTGGTAGGATTCCGTACGACCTTGCACAGGAGAACCTTGGATGCCCCGAGAGTCTTGAGAGTAATCACATTCGAAGACGCTCCCGTGAACTTCCTCACGGTTGATTGCAGCAAAATGTCTCCGTGCGCTGATTCTTCGAGAGGTGTGAAAGTTCGCATAAACTTTCCACTAGAGAAAACGCTTCCCGATCCACCGGCCTCTGGTTCATAGTGAAACTATTGACTTGACTTGAGGAGGATCATTGTGAGGATCAGTCCCCAGTGTAGGAGTCTCCATGACAGGACCGCTCATATCTGATGTCGCTTCTTTGATCAGGTCCATGAAGGTCCGCGCCGCTGAAGTACCTTCTCCGGTGCGTTGAATGCGTTCCTTTTTTGCTCCAGGGGCTGTCACGGCTCTTGTGGAAATCGATCAGTTAATGTCTTAAGAAAAGTGAGTACCTCTTTCTGAGTTGCGGCCATATCCGTTTGAGTCTTAGAAAGAACTTCCTGCTTCTCCATCAAGTCTGCAATGGTAATGGGGGATGGTCCTCCTCTCGTCCCTCCGGCTCCTCATCCTGATGAAGGAGTGGAAGTTGTTGCTCTGGTGACTACCAGAGGTGTTACACTTGATGAGATGCCGGGATTTGCGGCCGCTCTCAGCTGCGGTGATGGGAGGTGTTGTAATATCACTACTTGAGTGATCGAATTGAACGTTCCCATCCTCTCGTACTCACGTGTCCCTTGATTGATCTCTCCTTCCTCAAGCATTTCTTCACTTAGTTGAAAGGTCGATGCGGATTGAACAGTCTTAGGAGCTTCGACAAGGGTCTTGAGATATAAATCTTCCAGCAAGGATCCGTAAGCTGCAGGCTCCATTTCTTTATCCGGTAGACGTTGTGGTACCCGGACAAGTCTTTTCCTCTGTGGAGTTGCCTCGAGTCTTCGTCGGCTGGACCATGTTGTTCGTCTTTCCTGAGTCTCCTGCGGTTGCGCACTCTTTTGCCTCTCCGGTAAAGGTGTGACTCGACTACGGATTGACATTTCTTGCACTACTTGAGTAGATGCATGCCGACCCTTCTTGTAATTGTGTTGCTATATCATTCAAAAGGCGGAATGTCCCGCTCTGTCTTCTAGTGATAAGAAGCTTGATTTGCCAAGACATCCTCCGGCATTCTAGCTACACTTCCCATGATATCCGAACCACTTTGTGGTCTCTGGTGATGATACATCGCGAGATGGCGAAAAATTGAGGATTCAATTTTTTGCAACCGATAGATCAACCTCCCAATGTGGTCGCCAATTGTTTATGGGTGAAAACTACTCTTGCAGAATTTGGTAATTTGGGGTGTGGATGAGGAATGAATTTAAACTTTAAACAAATGCACTGCGCGGTGAGTGCTTGTAGATTCGAGAGATCAATCTGTGCAAGTCCGGCCTAAACCAAGAAATGGCCGTTCCAGACTTGTTTCGGTCACAAAGTGAAGGAGATGGGGTTGATCTTAGGGGGAAGCGTAGAAGGTGTTGAGATTGTGAAGGTGTTGGCTTGCTTATGACTTGTAACGAAAGGTGAGCGGGCTTATGATTGATGCAAGCAAGCTCTGGGTGTTGGAATACGTTTTTGTATTAACACTTGGTTTTTCTGTCTCGTCTGGACTTGTGTTGTTGTTTGAAATAGGGCGGAGAACCTATTTATACAAGTCATTGAGCCTTATTCCCGTCTCTCGTGGGAAGTGGAGGAAGTGGAGTGATGGAGTAGTGGAGTAGTGCGTCGGTGCCATACGACCAGTCTTGCCCACTTCTCCTGTTCATCTCTAACCGTCCATGACTTCCTAACACGTTCTTGTGATGGCGCGTTGCACGCTTACGCAGTTGTAAACCGCCGGACCAATACCCAAGTATGTATCCCCGGTTTGTGACATGATTGATGTACGGAATGTGTGGATCGTGGATCCACGAAAGATAGCATGTAATCTTGAATTGAATAACTTGTGTTATTCGAGAAAGTCGATACTTGTGAAGTATCGTGTGTATTTTATGCGTGCAGTCTTGCATTATGGTGTGGTAAAGTGATGGGTAATAACGCCTCACCGACCAAATAACTCCCGACCAGGGTTGTATAACCAAGGCTGGTGAAGTTGGACGGATGAGATGATCTTTGAGACACTCATCTCGCGACCGTTAATGAATATTAGGTTTTTTGAAGAGGTGCGCAAGCATCACTCTTGACTTGGTCGAAACCGAGCATGGAAAGGGATTTGGAAAGAACTCGACCGGGCGTGCATGTAGATAGCATGCCGGTGTACACGTCCATGTCTCACTTTGTCCCATGAAGGTGCGATCTAGGCCACTCAATTTGACCGGCAAAGAGAAGTGGTTGAGATCAATTTTGCAATAGGAAATTGATGCCGCAAAAGGCCGCGCATCATGCTTTTTCCGGCGCGCGTTCCAAGACGACCTAATTTGGTCGGTCTTGGCCGATGGGTTTGACGTGAAGATGGCAGGCTGGTGTTCATGCCTATACGAATATCCCGTGAAAACGTGATCTAAGCCACTCAAATCATCCCGGTGAAGTTGAGCGGTCGAGATCGGTTGTGGTTTGGGAGGCGTGGCCATGCTAGTTTGGACGCACGTTTTGGATTAACCAGGCATGATATGCCTTGGCCGAACACATGAGGAGGTAGATGGGCCCACGGTGGTCATCTTTGGTATGACCGGCCCTTGCTTAATCTAATCTGTGACCCTCCATTCGTGTAGGAGAAGATGGACGCGCGTGATGGCTTGAAACCCTAATTTTGGCTTTCAAAGCCGTGCGCCGTCTCTTGTTTGGGTGACGATTTTGTCACGGCCAAACATTGTTGGTTTTGACCGATTGGTCAAGTGTGTAGGCGGTCCCACGGTGATCGTGTTGACATGCTCTGGGCCCTTTGAGTCTACATCTACACCCTCCATCTATACCTGCGAAGATGGATGGTTGAGACTGTTTTGCGACACATGTAATATGCCGCAAACCCTAATTTAGGGTTTTCCGTCCATAATGCTTGGTATGAACGGTTTCTTGGCAAGCTAGGCCAATGACCGACCATGCGGGGTCGGGCCGTGGGTATTCCATACACGCTTGGGGGTGATGGAATTGATGCGGGGTCATCCAATCATGCTTATGGAGTTGGATGATCTGCGATCGAATCATATCCGGACGATACGGTCGGTCTGGATGCTCAATCGGGCTAGTATAACACACCGAGAGGGGCTCAATCGGACTAGTATAACACACCGAGAGTCAGCCTGTACGGGTATTTCGTACATGGTTTCATTATAGTGCTTGGAGGTTTGTGTTACTTTGTAAGAGTAACACTCAGTCGTCATGCCACACTGATAATGAGTACTGGAAATACAAGGCTGATATGAAATTCACAGGAAGGGATTGTTGTTACATGCTCCAACCTGGAGGAATTTCATGTATTCACAGAATGGGATTGTTGCTACATGCTCCATTCTTGATGAATTAAGTGAGGGAGTATCCAACACTTATAAATGGCTTTATCTTTTACAAGATGTCAGCGCATGATTTTTCTGGTTTTTACAATTTTAACCTCAAATGAAAACCCACCATCAACAGAAGGATAACCTTCCGAAATGATTTTTGGAGACTCCACAGAAGTGTGGACAAAAAGAATCTTTTTCTGATGATCTCTAAGAAAGGAAATCAACCATTAGCAAGGGTGGGAGTACTCACTTACCTTTACACCCGATCGGCAATTAATATCACTCTCTCATAGGAACCATAGAAACGTCTTCAATCTTCGGTCTTCGGTCTTCAATTGTTGATGACGAACTTCTGAACTTCACAAAAACTTGACAAACATAATTTATTTATTTTTTTTTATTTTTTTATTTTTTTTTAAGTACATGAAATGAAAATAATAATACAACTCAATTTTTTTTTTTTTTTTTTTTTTTTGATTAGATTACTTGGAATGAAAATAACAATAAAACAATAAGACTCAATTTTTCACAAACTTCATTAATTCTCATCTTCTTTTTCTTCGTTGCACGTAAACCTTGGACTATCTCAACTTTTCTTCAAATATTCTGATGATGCTCCGCTTGCTGACGATGATGTGTTTCTATGAATCGTTGATGTGATCGAGAGGGAGAGAGTGATGCTAACTGCAAATCGGTATTTAGAAGGAGTTTTCATCTTTAAACGTCACCCTCATGATTGACGAAATTAGCACTCAAGAGATCAAAAATAGTGCTGAAAGTGGTGCGAAGTTGGGTAGCTCACCATTCCTACCCGGAATTGACGTACGGTGACACACACTCTAACAGCTTTTCTAGAAAGTTACAAAGAGTGAAGGTCGGTACCTCGCTTGATGTAAAATGGGTAGTCTCCACTATGGGTGATCACAATTCTACTACCGAATATCTAAACAACACCTAATTCGCCCTATGGTATGGTTAAATCCAACTTTAACGCTCTAATCAACTAAGAAACCCGATTGTGTTCTCCAGTACTTCCAAGTTCTGTTATTTCGGTCAGACTCTCTATGTAAACATAGCTAGAAGCATGCTAGTGACTCTAAAATCTCTAAAAGTTGGAGGTTTTTATTTACAAAAGAGTTTTGAAGAATTTTTTTTTTTTTTTTTTTTTTTTTTAATAAAAGAAGACTAAAAACTCTAAATGCAAATGTACCCCCAAACCTAAATCAAACATTGTCCTCAATGTTTCAACAGATAATAAACATTCAAAAAGTCACATACCATGAGAACTATGCTGATAAGAGAAAAGGGAAGAGATTACCGGTATGTCGGCGGGAGCAAGGTTAGAGCTTCATTAGTCAAGGCTAGAATCCAACATTCTCAGTGGAGATTATATCGGATTAGCACAATATATGTACAAGAAGACTCAATCGATTCAAGAAAAGAAAATTTAACAAGTCCTACTGGATTATATACAATGAAAATTCACCATACACCAACAATCTAAAGAGTTGAGGATCAACCCAAAAGACAATATTTACAAACATCAACAGCCTTACACACATATAACATGAGAGTGCAGGAAAGATTGCATACGTGAACAAGTTACCCCCAAACCTAAACTTGTCAATGAGATGTGTTCTTGAGCACAAAATCTTGCAATTTTAAAGGTACATCATGCAAAAGGTCTAACTCAAAATGAGTTTTGCTAAGAACAAGCAGATATACACATTCCAACTGTGGCTCCTTAAAGGTGTTATACTTTGATGCAAAATAGTCCAAGAGGACTTGGGAAGCACAAAGCTCTAGGCCTAAATTAGGCATTTTCAGAAAAGTTGGTTTTGCAATTTTGTTACAAACTACACCTAGGTTTGGTGGAGGAGTTTCAATCTGTGCCTTAGGAGAGAGATTAGGTACATCTAAGTGGTTTTCATGTATAAGATCATTTGCACCATCACACACTTGCCTAAGGTCAGAAAAAGAAGGTAAATCATGTTCACCTGCATAGAACAATTCATCAATCTCCATGTCATAATCATCAGAGGAGGCAACATATTGTGACATGGGAAGGGAATCAGACACAAAAATAATATCATGATACAAAAGAACATTAGTGTCAACAGAAGATTCATCCTTTCTTAAGTCACAAACAAGTTGTGTAGCATGCTCACTTTCACTGAAGAATTTCACAAACCCAAACTCAGAGTTAACATCACATGTATGAATGTTAGAAGAAGTATCATTCATAGGGTTCACAGAAGAGACGCCTAACGTCTCTGAACCCGAAGATTCCACTACATTTTCAAAGTACACATGCTCTTCATATTCATCATCATCATCATCATAATAACACTGCATTTCCCTATTCAAAATTGTATCATTTTTAGTGCACTCATCTACCTCTAGATTAGGTTCATATTTAGTTGCATGAGTAGGACTAGAAACACTATTTTCAAAATTATCAGGAATAACAAACATCCTATCATAAAATTCTTTCCAATCTTTATTTTGTACCTCAATCAGGTTCATTTGAAGAATCATAGTGAGATGTTCAATTGAAGGGGAGTCTTCACTAGTGGGTATGCATGTTTCATATGAAGGATCATTACATGGTTGTGCACATGGTTCACTCTGAGAAGGGATGATCATGCATTTTCCATCCAAGTATATCATTGTTTTGCTCTATGAGCTCTTCCATTAGTGATTGCATACAAGGAGTTGGGGGAGTATAGAATTGTTCATCTCCCCACTGTGGTTGATGATACATGTGCTCATAATGATTAGGGTATGAATATTCAAGGTCAGGGCCATGAGAAGGTTCATAATATTCCCTAAAATCACTATGGTCTGTGGGGGGGTTCATATTGTGAAGCATGCCCGTAAGCAAGTTCTCTGATGGATTTGTTTTCATCCCCAGTTGCAGACCAAAATCCTGACATGATCTAGCAATTCAAATAGCCTAGCACACATCAAGCATGTATAACCAATGATGTCTCAAAACAGGGAAGCTAAGCCCAAGTGATGCAAAGCCTAGTTGTTTTCACAGCCCAGTTCAAATGAGTGTTAGTTTGTACACGGCCAGTTATATGCAGCCCAGTTATGTGGGTTCAGCTTGCACTGGTTATGCAAAGCCTAGTTGCTGTGGGCTCAGTTTGGTTTTTGTGGGTTTCTGTTTGGTTTATGGTGGGCTTTGGTTTGGTTTTGTTGGGATTAGTTGTTTGCAGCCCAGGTTTGGGTTCAGTTAGTTATTCAAAGCCCAGTGCACAGTGGAAAGCCTAGTGGTACTGGTTCTAGCCCAGCTTGGCATAGCCCAGGTTTGAGTGCAGTTCACAGACACAGAGTAGCACAAGCACGCACGGGTCTCATGCACAGAGCAAAACAGAAACACACAGTTTTACACAAAATAAAACAGCTCAGTGGTTGTGCAGGTTGGATTATATGGCAGAGCTTATGCACCAAAAGCGTAAGGTAGAAGGCTCACAGGTCACACAAGGCAGGCTTCAAAATATCACAGTGGTGATTGCTTGATAGGCTTATGCAAGGTTGCTAGTGCAGTATGCAGGCATGGTTCACAGATTCAAGATACAGCACAAGGTCAAAGTTGAGCACCACTGGCAATCAGCCAAGGCAAGGCATCCACAGGGTCAGATGGATTATGCTCAGGGTTGTTGGAGTCAACTGGGGTAGTTGATATCAACCAGCCCAGTTGATGCAGCAGAGACTTGGGTATCTGTAGCTCAAACTCACAGCTTCAGGGGGCCGGAGTTAAGCTCAGGGCAGATGCACAGAGCACAGAGGAGACAAGAGTTCAGCAGGGTTTGCACAATGAGTAATTACACCAATTTGCACAGGGTAATGAGCATGCAAGGAGTTTGGCAAACACTTGGCTCAACTGCTCACACTAGGGTGCAGGTAGCTTAGCTATCCAAGCTGCAGCTCAACTCACAGCTTCAGGGGCTGGAGTTCGACTCAGAGAAGATGGAAGCTAAGGTCACAGAACATACAAGTGCAAATTTCAGGTTTTCAAAATTGCTCAAGTGTCACTGAGATATGCAAGCAATTAGTTCACAGACAATCAGAGATGGTGACCTAGCATGGTGGCTACTCTGTCATGCAAGGCTATACTGAGTTCGAGTCTAACACAAGGTTAAACATGCATAAAGGTACATGGCATGAGGCATCAACTATCTCGGTTGACCTCAACTTGGCTTGCAGCTAGCTTGGCTCTCCAAGTGGTAGCTTAAACTTGCAGCTTCAGGAGGCTAGCAAGTTAGCATGTGGCTCACAAGGTCTGTGAGGTCAAGTCACTCAGATAACTTCCACTTGGTCTTCACAGGCTATGCTCAAATTACACACAATCACAGGATTTAAATTTACCACAGTCACTCAAGTGTCACGGATTAGTCAAAAATTCCAGAGATGGAGTAATATGCGGCAAAGTAACTGGTTCAACAGGCAATCAGTGAGGCAAGGTTTATGGGAATGGTAGATAATTCACATATGCATATAGGTCAGCACACAATCATTCAGTTATCAGTAGTTCATGGCATTTCATTCAAGACAGAGCATCAAGTTTGAAAATATGATACCGTTGGTGTTGATGGTGGATTTTCGTTTAAGGTTAAAATTGTAAAAAAACCTGAAAAATCATGCGCTGACATCTTGTAAAAGATAAAGCCTTTTATAAGTGACGGATACTCCTCACTTAATTCACCAAGAATGGAGCATGTAGCAACAATCCCATTTTGTGAATACATGAAATTCCTCCAGGTTGGAGCATGCGGCAACAATCCCTTCTGTGAATTTCATATCAGCCTTGTATTTCTGTACCCATTATCGGTGTGGCATGCACCGAGTGTTACTCTTACGAGTAACACGAACCTCCAAGCACTATAATGAATCCATGTACGAAATACCCGTGACAGTGATTCTCGGTGTGTTATACTAGCCCGAGACCTCTCGGTGTGTTATACTAGCCCGATTGAGCCCCTCTCGGTGTGTTATACTAGCCGATTGAGCATCCGGACTTGGATCGTATCGGTCTCGGATATGATACGATCATGATCATCCAACTCCACAAGCATGATTGGATGACCACGGATCAATTCCATCACCCCCAGCGGTATGGAATACACACGGCCTTAGCTTGCCAAATATGATCGATCGCAGTCATCCAACTCCACAAGCATGATTGGATGACCACGAGATCAATTCCATCACCCCAAGCGGTATGGAATACACACAACCGACCCGCATGGTCGACCATTGGCCTTCGCTTGCCAAGAAACCGTCCATACCAAGCATTATGGACGGAAAACCCTAAATTAGGGTTTGCGGCATATTACATGTGCAAAAACGGTCTCAACCGTCCATCTTCGCAGGCATAGATGGAGGGTTGGAGATGTAGACTCAAAGGGCCCGGAGCATGTCAACACGATCACCATGTGACCGTCACACACTTGACCAATCGGTCAAAGCCAACCATGGTTGGTTACAACAAAACCGTCCGCCCAAAAAAGCATGGTCGCGCGGCTTTGAAAGCCAAAATTAGGGTTTCAAGTCATCACGCGCGTCCATCTTCTCCGATGCGAATGGAGGGTCTGATTGGATTAACCAAGGCCGGTCATACCGGCATGACCACCGTGGGCCCATCTACCTCCTCTTGCGGTCGGCCAAGGCACATCATTCCGGCCAACCCAAAACGCACGCCCAAACTCGTGCGGTTACACTCCCAAATCCTAAACCGATCTCGACCGCTCAACTTCACCGGATGATTTGAATGGCTTAGATCACGTTTTCATGGGATAATCAAGTATAGGTGTGAACACCAACCTACCACCTACACGGTGGTATGATCGACCAAGACCGACCAAGATGGGTCGTCTTGGGGCGCGCCCAAACTTGGGATGACACGCGGTTATCAATTCCTTTGCGGTAAGAGATTTCGCCGCAAACCGATCTCAACCACTCCTCTTTGACGGTCAAATTGAGTGGCCTAGATTGCATTTTCATGAGACGGTGAGACATGGACGTGTACACCATCATGCCGTCAACACGCATGTATGGTCGGTCCTCTACAAAATTCTTCCCATGTTTGGTTTCGACCAAGTCGAAGAGTGATGCTTGCGCACCTCTTTAAAAACCACGATTTCATCAACGGTCGCGAGATGAGTGTCTCAAACATCATCTCATCCGTCCGACTTCACCGACTTGGTTATACAACCACAGTCGGTCGAGTTATTTGGTTATTGAGGAGTCATTACCCATCACTTTACCACACCACAATGCGATGCACGCATGAAATACACACGATACTTCACAAGTATCGACTTTACGAATAACGCGGTTATTCAATTCAACATTACATGCTATCTTAGTGGATCCACGATCCACATTCCAGTTATCAATCATGTCACAAATCGGGGGATACATATGGGGTATTGGTCCGGCGGTTTACGGCGTGCGGCGTGCAACGCGCCATTACAAGAACGTGTTAGGAAGTCATGGACGGTTAGAGATGAACTGGAGAAGTGGGCAAGACCGGTCGTATGCTACCGACACACAACTCCACCACTCCATCATTCCACTACCTCCACTTCCCACGAGAAACGTGAATGAGGCTCAATGACTTGTATAAATAGGTTCTCCGCCCTATTTCAAAAAACAAGACAAGACAAGACAACAGAACAACACAAGTTCAGTCGACAGAAACCAAGTGTTAATACAAAAAACGTATTCAAACACTCAGAGCTTGCTTGCATCAACCGTAAGCTTGCTCATCTTTCTGTTACAAGTCATAAGCAAGCCAACACCTTCACAATCTCAACACCTTCTTCGCTTCCCTCCCTAAGATCAACCCCATCTCCTTCACTTTGTGACCGAAACAAGTCTGGAACGGCCATTTCTTGGTTTAGGCCGGACTTGCACAGATTGATCTCTCGAATCTACAAGCACTCACCGCGAGTGCATTTGCATTTGTTGTAGGTTTAAATTCATTCCTCATCCACACCCCAAATTACCAAATTCAGCGGGAGTAGTTTTCACCCATCAACAATTGGCGACCACGGTGGGAGATTGATCTATCGGTTGCATAAAATTGAATCCTCAATTTTTCGGTTTCCATCTCGCAATGTATCCAGGAAACTACGGGCGGTTCGAGATATCATGGGAAGCATAGCTGGAATCTTTGGAGGATGTCTTGGCAAATCAAGCCGGTATCACCGGGAGGCGGAGCGAGACATTTGCCTTTTGAATGATATAGCGGCACAATTACAAGAAGGGTCGACGAGCATCCGCTCGGCGGCACAAGAAATGTTGAATCATTAGCGGGGAGTCACACCTTTACCGGTGAAGAAGCAAAAAGAGCACGTAATCACGGGGGACTCGGGAGAGACGAACAACATGGCCCGGTAGACGAAGACTCAAGGAAACTCCACGAGAGGAAAAGACTTTCCCGAGTACTACAATATCTAGGATAAAGAAAGGGAACCGCGCCTATGGAGCCCTGCTAGAAGATTTGTATTTCAAAACTCTTATTGAATCACGGAAGACTGTCCAATCCACGTCGGCCTCCCAACCAGCTGAAGGAACGCTTGAGGAAGGAGAAATCAATCAGGAAATACCTGAGTACGGAGGATGGGGACGTTCAATCCGGTCACTCAGCCGGTGACGTTACGACACCTTCTACATCCCTTTACTTAGGCAAGCGATCCGCAGATACGATGGCACTCGCAAGTCATCCAATTTCATCTCTTGTTCCACGTCAAAGCCGCGGAGAGACGTTACAACGCCCGCTAACGCAGGAAAAGCTAGACTCAGGGTACTTACATTTCCCCTTCCCAATGAAGAAGATTGAAGGCTGCTGGAGACGTGGGTACGAAATGGAGAGGTGGAGCTACCCCGGTATGGCGTCCGCCTCACTGATCAAGAAGTAATGGACCCGAGGTCTGTCATTACCACCGGTTCCTCCATCACCCCACCCGGTGAATGCAACGCTTTGAAGCGCATTGTTCGGAGAAGCTTGGTTCGGAGAGATAGCTTTCGGAGGATTTTCTTAGAAAGACTACTCGGTTTGATATAGTGAGGCTTCAAAAGCAAGTAAGTTTTACTCAACAACTTTACAAGAAAGATAGTTTAGAATTCACTGGGGACTTAGCATCCCGCACGTGGAGAAAGAGGCTCAGTGATCAAACGCCATGTTTGTTTCCATTCGTACCTCCCTTTTACATAACATTCGCAATTTCATGTAATATGTGCAATCATTCATGACCAAGATGCAAATCTCATTTAACATAATCCCTTTCAAAAGGGTTGTTCACAAAACTATCTCAAAAATAAGCCAATTCAATTACCTATTGATCCAAAACCGGAAGTCAAAGAAAATCCTCACTATCACTCAAAAAAAAAAAAACATATAAGAGAAAACGCCAGTATATAGCACGAATACTTCAAGGAAAGTCTTTAAGCAACAACTCATCCTTCTGGGCAAGAGAGACTTTCATCCTTTGAAGCACGGCCTGCTTCAGCTCCAGTTCTTTAGACAACCTCTCAACCTCTTCTTCTGGCGAGCAACACGGTCTGCGGAAGGGACTTCATCATGTAGTTTCGGAACTCCCGAATCTTGGAGAACCCTTCGAAGAACCAAGGAGAATTAAAGGCATGCTGCGCAAACACGTCCGAGATGGCACCTCCAATCTTCAATCACCTCTTGAAAATTGTTCCACCGATCGCGGCGCTCATCCTGGATAGAAACTAAAGCTTCTTGGACGCGGTTGACCAAAGCAAGACGACTCTTGAGCTTCGTGGTGGTAGCAATATGTCCGTGTTTCTCCCATATTTCCGTGTACAACTCTTCAAATTGAACCAGCACGCTGAATCCACCAACCAACACATGACCTGAATAAGGGACGGTAAAGGAGGATCGAACAAAGCCCCAGCTGCATCACCAGCAATTCGGCGACCGCGGGAGTCTTGTCGTTGCAGGAGGCCTTTGAGAAGAAGTCACCGCAATAGCCATGTGGTCGGAACTGTTCGGGATGGATTCCAAGGGGAGCGGAAGTCTCAACTACAAGCAGAGCATCGTCTCTCTTGCATTCCTTAGGCATCTATTTCACTCACGGGTGCTGATTTCCATCACGACCCCGTCGACAAGATCATTAAGAGAAGCGCCTTGTTCAACCGAGCTTGCATCATCTCTGTCATTGTCGAGAAAAGGAGCGGTTTCTCCAGGACTTCTCAAAGCATGAAGGTCCGTGCGCGGACTTCTCAAAGCATGAAGGTCCGTATCTGCCGGACTTCTCAAAGCATGAAGGTCCGTACCGCGGACTTCTCGGCATGATGACCGGTACCGCCGGCCTTCCCGTTTTGAATGCGTGCCAACCTCGTGAAGGCATTATCTTTCGAAATTCCCTGATTTAAAACAAGGATCGTTTTAGAAGAACTTTGGAGAAATGAAAGAACCGATGGGAGGAGGTTTAAATACCTGCATATTAGAAGAATTGAGGATTACCGGACCGCATGCTTGCCTCTTAGGTCTCTCTCCTACTTGGGACTGCAATCCTCGGCTCTTGTCCGTTTGGATGGAAGTGGCTTCAATAGGAAGTGCTTCGTCAAGACGTCGAGAAGATGGCTCACTACGGAATTCGTCACAACACTCTTCGAAAATTTTCGGAAGATCAACGAGTTGTTTCCCCCAAAATTCTTTATACCTGTCGGTCACCACCGGGTTTCTCCCAATAGGCCGGAAGGGAAGGCTCACCCGGTCTAAGAACACATTGGCGTTAAGAATTTGTGGAAGGAATTCTTAGGAGCCCCTAGTGGACGGATAAATGGGACACCACGATCAAATCCCATTTGGCGAGCAGCCACTGTCAATGTTGTACGGAGTCACAAAGAAAATTCTCCGTTGAATAGAGACGGGACATATCTGGAATGCAGCTGCGCATGTAAATAATTTCCCAGATCTCATGGTCTCAACATCGGATGCAACACAACGCCGGGATCGTCGGCCAAAGGTCTTTGGGTGAATGATGGAAGAGTGAATCGGCCCCCATGGACGAAAATCTACGGAAGAAATGTTGTCAAATACCTCCACAAGTTTCGCACCCGGCTTTAGGACGCTTCTTATTCCATCGGAGTATTCTCGAGCGCCGTACAAGTTAACGAGTGAAGGTGCGGGAGTAGGAGCATAACCACGAAGTGCTCCCATAAGAGCGCTGAAGAAAAGCGAAGTGAACATGCGACTCCACCTTCTTGTACCCGTTAGAAACGTGCATATCCATTGCTAAAGCGTCCAGGATGAGAATACGGCGATCCAAGGAACAATGCAGCTAGAGGAAGAACTTCACCGCGCGACCTTTATAGCAATCTTAACAAGCTCACCTCTTATGGTCTTCTTCCCTGAACCATCATCAAATACATCTCGGATAGCCATAAAGACAGAACGATCGATCAAGTGAGCTCGTTCTCCAACTCTTGATTCAACTCGGGTCTGCAGAAGACCACTCCGAAACCCACCAAGTATAAAAGCATCTCGCATCCTTTTTCTCCTCCTTGTCCGGACTCTCGAATCCCTCCGCCTTTTGAAGTATAGCATCATAATTACTTTGTTCCGCATCGAGAGCTCGTAAAAAGACTCCGGCCTTGAGCGGGTTCATTAACGCGCTACACTCTCCAAAGTAATAGTCATCTCTCCCCATCTAGATATGGCTGTGTGAGTAGAAATACGCCACCGAGAAATGAAGGTGATCAAGCCCGCGGTGTCTTTCCTAATTTCGAGGGTAGCGAGATGCCATGACCGCATCGAGAATTTGTGCTTTGGTCAAATTGTCCTTAATGCCCTTATCACTCAACATGCGTCTCATCCATCCTTCATAAGAACCCAGTGGAGCATGGCAAATCTTGAAGTCAATGGGAGAAGGCGGATATTCGTTTCTCTGGAGACAAAATCTCATCACAAGTGGAAGAAGAGAATGGATCAGCATCCATATTTTCTGAACCGGAAAGCAAGACTATCTTATGAGAAGGATGCTTCCTAATATTTGGAAAAGGCAAGGTGAACAACTCATCATTGATGTTCGGCATATCTTTGAAGCTATCAACACTTCCTGACTTGGTACCAGCATTATCTTCAGAAGACATATCGACAGAAGTTCTTTTCTACCGCAATGAAATAAAAGACAGAAGTTAGAACTTGTACGTCACACACGGCAAGACACAACTCACACAATGGCCGGTCCAAACATCATACAAATTTTGGTCTGGTATTGATTTCAAGTTCTCCGGTATAACTTTCAAGTCGATCGGCATTGATTTCAAGACCGGTGCAAGTTTTGATCAGTAAAAATTTTCAAGTTCTCCAAGATAACTTTCAAGTCGGTATAAGTTTCAAATTTCAGTCAAGCATATGTGAATAAGACCCACGTTCCTAAGATACACGGCGGGCCCGCATTCATCCGCATACATCACAACACAATTTTCTTTATTCATGGGAATTGTGTCTACTGGATTCAAGCTAGATGGCGGAAAAAGCTAAGCATGCACATGTCTTACAAAAGTGTTTACCTAACAAACTAGGGTTTTACTTTCTAAAAAAAGAAAAGAAAAGAAGGAGCGAAACCTACCTTGGACGGCCGGACGGGAGCGACTCCGAAGGCGGCGGCGGCGGTTCCGGCAACAATCCCAAAGCGGAAACAGAAGACGATCGATCGGCGGAAGCAAGGTTGCGGACTAGAACAAAAAGAAAAAAAAAAAAATCATGAGGAAAAGAAAGGAGTCTTGGTCTCTTTTATAGACAAAAATTAGAAGAATCCCACTAGAAAAAGGATTCCTCTCTTATTTGGTTTCCTATTTTGATTCAAATACCCAAAGAAAGAAACCGGCCCCACCAGAGGATTCCATACAAGCGTGACGGGCGTGGGGAACTAGCGGTCGGCCAACACTCTTAGGGTAAACTCCTTTTATCTGTCTTTCTCACGTATGTATGTCACCATCTCATGCCTACCACACAATAATGTAACCATTATGTGCTAGGCGGGGGGACTTAATGTTGATGGTGGATTTTCGTTTAAGGTTAAAATTGTAAAAAAACTGAAAAATCATGCGCTGACATCTTGTAAAAGATAAAGCCTTTTATAAGTGACGGATACTCCTCACTTAATTCACCAAGAATGGAGCATGTAGCAACAATCCCATTTTGTGAATACATGAAATTCCTCCAGGTTGGAGCATGCAGCAACAATCCCTTCTGTGAATTTCATATCGGCCTTGTATTTCTGTACCCATTATCGGTGTGGCATGACGGTCGAGTGTTACTCTTAGGTGAGTAACACGAACCTCAAGCACTATAATGAATCCATGTACGAAATACCCGCACAGTGCTGATTCTCGGTGTGTTATACTAGCCCGAGACCTCTCGGTGTGTTATACTAGCCCGATTGAGCCCCTCTCGGTGTGTTATACTAGCCCGAGTGAGCATCCGGACTTGACTGTATCGGTCTCCGGATATGATCTGATCGCAGATCATCCAACTCCACAAGCATGATTGGATGACCACAGATCAATTCCATCACCCCCAAGCGGTATGGAATACACACGGCCTTAGCTTGCCAAATATGATTCGATCGCGATCATCCAACTCCACAAGCATGATTGGATGACCACAGATCAATTCCATCACCCCCAAGCAGGTATGGAATACACACAACCGACCCCGCATGGTCGACCATTGGCCTTCGCTTGCCAAGAAACCGTCCATACCAAGCATTATGGACGGAAAACCTAAATTAGGGTTTGCGGCATATTACATGTGCCGCAAACGGTCTCAACCGTCCATCTTCGCGAGCATAGATGGAGGGTGTAGATGTAGACTCAAAGGGCCGGAGCATGTCAACACGATCACCGCGTGACCGTCTACACACTTGACCAATCGGTCAAAGCCAACCATGGTTGGTTACAACAAAACCGTCCGCCCAAAAAAGCATGGTCGCGCGGCTTTGAAAGCCAAAATTAGGGTTTCAAGTCATCACGCGCGTCCATCTTCTCCGGTACGAATGGAGGGTCACAGATTGGATTAACCAAGGCCGGTCATACCAGCATGACCACCGTGGGCCCATCTACCTCCTCTTGCGGTCGGCCAAGGCACATCATCCCGGCCAACCCAAAACGCACGCCCAAACTCGTGCGGTTACACTCCCAAATCCTAAACTCGATCTCGACCGCTCAACTTCACCGGATGATTTGAATGGCTTAGATCACGTTTTCATGGGATAATCAGGTATAGGTGTGAACACCAACCTACCACCTACACGGTGGTATGATCGACCAAGACCGACCAAGATGGGTCGTCTTGGGGCGCGCCCAAACTTGGGATGACACGCGGTTATCAATTCCTTTGCGGTAAGAGATTTACGCCGCAAACCGATCTCAACCACTCCTCTTTGACGGTCAAATTGAGTGGCCTAGATTGCATTTTCATGAGACGGTGAGACATGGACGTGTACACCATCATGCCGTCAACACGCATGTATGGTCGGTCCTCTACAAAATTCTTCCCATGTTTGGTTTCGACCAAGTGAAGAGTGATGCTTGCGCACCTCTTTAAAAACCACGATTTCATCAACGAGTCGTGAGATGAGTGTCTCAAACATCATCTCATCCGTCAGACTTCACCAGACTTGGTTATACAACCACGGTCGGGAGTTATTTGGTTATTGAGGAGTCATTACCCATCACTTTACCACACCACAATGCAGTACTGCATGAAATACACACGATACTTCACAAGTATCGACTTTACGAATAACGTGATTATTCAATTGAAGATTACATGCTATCTTCCGTGGATCCACGATCCACATTCCAGGACATCAATCATGTCACAAAGGCGGGGATACATATCGGGGTATTGGTCCGGCGGTTTACGGCGTGCGGCGTGCAACGCGCCATTACAAGAACGTGTTAGGAAGTCATGGACGGTTAGAGATGAACCGGAGAAGTGGGCAAGACCGGCCGTATACTCACCGACACACAACTCCACCACTCCATCATTCCACTACCTCCACTTCCCACGAGAAACGTGAATGAGGCTCAATGACTTGTATAAATAGGTTCTCCGCCCTATTTCAAAAAAAAGGACAAGAAAGACAACAGAACAACACAAGTTCAGTCGACAGAAACCAAGTGTTAATACAAACCGTATTCAAACACTCAGAGCCTGCTTGCATCAACCGTAAGCTTGCTCATCTTTACGTTACAAGTCATAAGCAAGCCAACACCTTCACAATCTCAACACCTTCTTCGCTTCCCTCCCTAAGATCAACCCCATCTCCTTCACTTTGTGACCGAAACAAGTCCGGGAGCGGCCATTTCTTGGTTTAGGCCGGACTTGCCGCAGCCATCACAGTTGGTATGACTGAGTTTAGGTTTTCCACGGATTTCCTCCTTGTTCCTGCTCCTTGGTGTGTATTTCGGCTTCTCACGTACCTGGTTACTCAAGGGAGAAGATCAGTTCTCAGAAATGTACATGTGAAGCAAATGAATTCAAAGCCGAGAGTTAACACCTATACAACTGAACCACAGAATGCAACCAAATATTCTCTAAACTGCAGATGTGGTATGTTGTTAATAGAATACTTTGAAAGTGAAAGCTACAATATTATGCTTATGGATTGCAGAGAGAATAGAACAGAAACTTAGGCCACTTATGATTCAGCCAACTCAAGTGCACAAAATTCCAGAAGGATGCACAGGCAGCTGCGATGTGACAGACCAGAGTCACAGATTTGATGTTCCAGCACTCCAAGCACTGAAGTCTAACTGTTGGTTAAGCTCAAAACTGAGCACCATACATTAACCATGATGACCATGAATAACTAAATACAACTAGAATTTTCAAATTCCTATATGAATGCTTATGGATGCAATTATGCAAATGGTTTATTGGTAATCTAAGAAGACTAAAAACAAAATGCAAAACAAAATGGTTTACACTGAGCTACAGCATGTCATTACACTAAGAAGTAACTAACCTATTGAAACAAAATGCTGGTATGAGAATGCAGCAGAACAGAATGCAAAAAGATCTTTAGAAGATGATACACAGATGCAAATATCCTAACTGAAACAACATGCGAGAGTGCAAATGAAAGCCTACGGCTAAAATGCTACAGAGCGAAGCTCTGAATGCACAGCAAATTACAGAAGTAGTAATCCAATGAGCTTGGAAAGAAAAACAAGAAGGAAAACTTACAAAAATGTTGAGGAAACTTACAGGACTATAATGCACTTAACTAAAAACGAAGAAAAGATGCATAAATAGAACAATTACAACTAAGTTACACTAATAACATCAGATAAACAAAGGGAATAAGATAACAACAACTAAATTATTCTAACACATATATACAAGGGTGAACTGAAATCATAAAAGTAAGCTAATTATCGACACAGCACATGCCAAGTCCCCGGCAGCGGCGCCAAAAACTTGGTAGGCTTGGGAATATGTTTGTTTTGCCTACTTGTTAAACCGCAAGTGCACGGTGTCTACAATGCAGAACTGGGCAAATACGGGTCGATCCCATAGAGACTTGTGGTGCTTAAGATGATCTAATGGCTTACTAGACTGATTTCGAGAGGTGTAACACAAATGTTTGGGTGTCGATATGACTGAGGTGTTGGAGTTGTGACTCTAAACTAAAGCAACTAAATGGATTGTAAAAAAGTTATTGAGAGCACTAGGGCAGTGAATCCACCACCTGATCTTATGCTAAGGCAATTCCTAGTCAAACTATACTCTTGATTCATTCCAGGGAAGAATACCATGGATAAAGTATTGGCTAATCTCACACACTCCCCCCTAGTATAGAGTGTCTTCTTACAGTACACTCTATCACAGATTCATGTGCTCAATTAGCTAATTCATTATTTCTAAAACAATGAAGCATGACAAGAACACAACATGAAGATGAATTACTTAGCATATTATCAGGGGTTTCAACAACACCCTAGTTAAGAAACTTAGAACATAATTAAGACAATTAAACTACAAATTAAGCTAAATTGGTGCTCTGGCTAGCCCAGGAATAAGCTTCAAACATCCTCTCCTCACCATATTTATACATCTTACATCCTTTCTAACACTCCAAACTTGCAATTAATGAAAACCCATACCTCTATCTTCCCTTACTCGTCTCCGAATCGACCATGCGGGGGTTGTTGGTGAAACCCTAACTCCAATTATCTCTAACCTAGCTTCTAGGGTTGGAGAAGCTATGAGAGAGATGATTCGAGATAGAGAGGAGAGCAAGTGGCTACCGATGATGACAGGAGATGGAGTTGTGGTGGTGGCAGGAGAAGGAGATGGTGGTGATGATGATCTCTGCACGGGTATGGGAGGAGAAGAAGAAGGATGGGTTTTTGAGATTTCTGTCGGAGAAGAAAGAGAAGATGGAAGAGAAAATGGGTTTTCTCGATAGGGTATAGGTGTAGGGAATTTTGTTGTGAAGCAGGTGTAGCAAAGATCGATGAGAAGGTTGGAGCGAGCGTCGGATCTCGGAAGTGTAAGATCTCACGGCTTAGGACATATGTGGTTTTGGTGTGGAGCGGGCGTATCAAGAAATGATGTGTAGGAGTGCAGCGAGCGTTGGATGCATGAGATGAAGATCTCAACGGCTTGGAAAGGACGGGCTCGGATCCGGGTCATGGCTAGCTCAAGCCCATGTCTTGTAGATGGGTTGCTCCTTGTTGGGTTGCAACTGATGCGCGCGCAGGCTTTGGCTTTCTGCTCCATAGACGCTTGTCTCCAATTTTCTGCTCTTTTGGCTCCTCAATTTCTCCGAACTTTATTTATTACCTAAAAACACAAAATTAATTAGTACAAATATTTATTCTTGAAAACAAAGAAAATACAGAATCTGGGATAATATCTTATTTCTGAGTACAAAAGATGAGTTAAATGCCAATAAATAGATGTAGAAATATGCAATATTTGGCACTCATCAATATCCTACCCTTACCCGCCACCCTATCCTACCCGCCAGAATTTTTATCCGTATCCTATCCTACCCGTCATTGACGGGTAGGGTGGCGGGTAAACATTATTTTATCCGTCGTTAAATGGGTAGGGTGACGGATAAAACCCAAAATTATCCTACCCTACCCGCTTACCCGCCTCATATATGTAAAAGACCAAATAGAGGGAATCCGTCAAGTTGTAAAGTAGGGGTCCATATGGAAAATATATAGGGCCCTGGGTTTCACGAATGTTGTACTCGACAGCATCAACCAACAACACATCTCGACTTCTTCTTCTTCCATTTTGTACTTCTATTTCTCCTCCGTCCTTCATTTAGCTTTTAATGTTGTTTTCTTTTAAGATTTTTAACATTTCTTTCTTATTTTTGCATGAATCCATGATTCTTTCTTCTTCTTCTATAAAGTCTTTTCAGATACCAAACAAAATATATTATTTTGAAACAACTTTTTGGAGTAAAAGCAGCTTATGAGAAGAAGATAAGAACAAGAAAGATTTTGTATGACCCATTTACATAAGAGAAGAAAGAAGTTACAGAGTCTTTGTTTGAATCATTTGAGTCAGAAAAAACATTAAAAGGTGGTAGAATAAGTATAAGCAGTGGGGGGACGATCTTTGTGATTTCTGAGCTTTAATGGTGAAAAAACAGAGTATATGAAGTCATATATTAGTACACCCACAGTAAATCTCATAGATATATAGTCAATTTTCTCTGCATTTTTCATTAACCCCCATTACATCAATTGATTTTTTGTGAGAAACAGAGGAGATTGAAGAAGAGTAAAATCAGAAATTTTGTGTAAAATAATGAAGAATATAGAAAACTGTAGAGATTCACGAGAGTGTCAGTGGAGAGCAACAAACAAAGAACAACACTGAGGTATCTTTTTTTTTTCTCTGTTTTTTCTCTCGTGGTGGTGGTGGTGGTGGAAGAGCAGGGGGAGTTGATAAAAAAAACGGTTATACCCGCCACCCTATCCTACCCGACCCATTAATTGGCGGGTCGGGTAAGATATTACCCGTTTAATGGCGGGTAGGGTGACGGATAAAAAATTTCTTACCCGCCAGTTAGCGGGTAGTGTGGCGAAATGGGCCATATCCTACCCACCCTACCCGTTGTGCAGCCCTAGATAGGAGCAGCAGAAAGGGAGGCGTAGCCATGCCTTAGGCCAGCCGGCGCCATTTACCATTGGCCACGCCCTATCCTAAACCGGACCTATTTCCCTCGACCAATCAGGTCGCCTTAAACTCGCCGCGCGCACATAAGTTGTGGTTGGGCCCATACTTGCCGGCCCCTTTTTCTATCGACCAATCAGGTCACTCTAAAGCCGCCACACTCACACCAGAAGTGTAGCCATGCCCATGCTTGGCCGGCCCCTCTCCTTCTTACTGACCAATTAGGTCACTTTAAATGAGCCACGAGCATTAGAGGTGCGGCCGCGCCTCATGTTCGGCCGACCCCTTTTCTTGACCAATCAAGTCGCTCTAAACTCACCACTATACATTAAAGGACAAACGCACCCTGCCGTGCCACCATACTAACTGGCAAGCCAAACGCGCCCTGCCATAAAAACATATTAATTGACGTGCCAACATGCCACTCTGCCGCAGTAACATGCCACGAGCCACTTTAGCCTTGGCCACGCCGCCAAGCCCTAACTTTGGCCACGACGCCAAAACCTAGCCTTGGCCACGCCGCCAAGCCCTAGCTTTGGCCACGGCACCAAATCCAAGCCTTGGCCACGCCGCTAAGCCCTAACTTTGTCCACGACACCAAATCCTATCCTTGGCCACGCCGCCAAGCCCTAACTTTGGCCACGGCGCCAAATCCTAGCCTTGGCCACGGCGCCAAACCCTAACTTTGGCCACGGTGCCAAATCCTAGCCTTGGCCACGCCGCCAAACCCTAACTTCGGCCACGGAGTCAAGTCCTAGCTTTGGCCATGCCACAACGCCACAGGTGTGGCCATACCACAACGCCACCATGCCACAGCTATGCCACACGCACTAATTAGGGTTTCGACATGCCAAACCCTAATTTGGGAAAAATTGCTACGCCAACCAAGCAAAATAACATTTCCCAGAGCATTGGGATCGATGCCAATGTTGCCAGAGCCATATTTGGGTCTAATACCAATATGCCAAAATAGCTGCCACGGCTACGCCACTGGCATGCCGCTATGCCACGGCTACACCGCTAGCATGTCGCTATGCCACGGCTACGCCAGGCGCCACTATGCTAATGGCGCCACTTTTCTACACAACAAAGATATGTCCATAATCAACGGCTACCCTTCCTCATGAGATGCAATCTCAGCCATCCAAGTTCGCCACTGAACTGACAGACTTGCGGCAAGTTCCAGGCGACCAGCTAGTGGCCATGGCTACGCCAGGCGCCACTTACACCACCGTGCCACTGGCATGCACGAGGTATGCCAGTCATGCTGTAATGCCACTGGCGTACGCCAAAAACGCCACTGTGACATTACCAGGCGCCAACAGAAGGTAGCTATAATCAACGGCTACCCTTCTTCATGAGATGCAATCTCAGCCATTCAAGTTCGCCACCAAACTGACGGACTTGTGGCAAGTTTTAGGCGGCCGGCCAAGGCAATCCTAATATCATCACATGTTATTTTCCTATGGCAAGTCTCTTGACTTTGACTTGCCACACATAGCAACCTGCTACACGTTTTCCACGAAAACACTCGAGACATCAAACATGTCACAAACTGGGGGATACTCATCAGGGTATTGGTCTGGCGGCTTACAGTGTGCGGCGTTCAATACGCCCGTTATAAGAAAGTGTCATAAGGTGGGACAATTAGTGGTGATGAAAGTAACGGTGTAAACTAATTCACTTCCTTCATCATGGAAGCATAATGCATGAAGGTTACACGTTACTCTATTCTTCCACCACTCAATCGTTTCCATTTCCTACGAGACCATGGTACGTTTCAATATGACTTGCATAAATAGGTTTCACCTATTTACCACGAAGCAACAAGTTTTTGGTCGGCAACATCACAATATCCAGAAATCACCAAAGAACTGATACCTTTCATTCCAGTTCCACTTTCTGATACAAGTCATAAAACAACCACACCTTCAGAATCAACTATTCTGGTCTCAACACTTTATTCGCTTCCCTCCCTAAGACCAACCCTTCTCCTTCACTTTGTGACCAAATCAAGCCTGGAACGGCCATTTCTTGGTTTAGGCCAGGATTGTACAGATTGATCACTCGAATCAAAAGTACTCCCGTGCAGTGCATTGTTTAGGGTTTAGATTCGTTTCTCATCCACACACCCAAAATTACCAACATCGTCAGAAACAGTTTTCACCCACAAACAACTGGGAACAAAGGTCTTGCTGCGACACTTGATGAAATGTCTGACAATTATGATTCTGATGAAGACAAAAAATCAAGTGTTGCTCTTCTATGTGAAAATATTGATTTTGATAATTGTAGCAATACATAAATCAATCTTGATAATATTTTAGAAGAGAGCCCAATCAAGATGGAAGAATCAATTGACCCTTCTGTTGGAAACTCTATGTTTAATGTTTCAAGATCAACTATGTGCCTAGCAGCTTGCTCATCTCGGGCACCTGAACCATCTTATACGTTGACATGCTTCTATTGTTCTCTCAAGGGTCATGAGTTTTCAAAGTGTTTCAAATACAAACACATGATGAGATATGTCAACAAACTTCATCGAAGAGCAGATCGTCTAGCTACCAAGCTTAAACTAGCGGAGAAAACAGCTAAGGTATGTAAGATCTTATCTTCCTCGGAGAGATTAGTTTCCAAATATAAATATAGGCCATTAGAGAAGAAAATATGGTCTAAACATACGGAAAGGCAGGGTTCCATAGATTCCGTCAAAAAGGGTCATGGTGGACAGTTTGTTGTTCACCACAGCACAATTTAATTGTGTTGTCTTTGTGTATCTTGTCTCATGTGCCTGTTCAAAAGAGACAAGATCTTGCACACCTCAGGCTTTAAAAAAAAAAAAAAAAAAAAAAAAATTAATTTCTAGCTTTGTGTTGATTGGGTTTTTGGATTTTCTTCATATCACTATTGATATTGGAAAGGACCTCTTTGCCAAAAGAAGAGGGTTATTTGTGACAATTCCACTCTTTATAGGGTTGTTAGTTGTGCATACACAAACCGTTTAAAGGTTTAGAAACCCTGCATTCCTTTTTTTTCCTTCTCTGATATTCTTTATATCTTAAGGCTGCTTGTTGAGGTTTGATTGTGAAATCCTCTCACAAAACCGTGCTTTCATGGATACTCCAAGCACCATGTCTTCTGATGGGAAAGATATCAATATGATTGTTAAGCCATCAATCACTAAGGAAAAAGAGAAATCTCAATTGTCTCCAACTCTAAAAAGAAAAAGAAGAAATGTGAGGAAGCCAAGAGCTGTTCCTTCAAACTCTCGAAGTTCTCTGATGTTCTTGAAGAGTTGAAGCTGGCAAGAAAAGAGATTCAGCAAATAAAGGCTTGTGTTTTAAGATCATTGGAAATTCAGAAGGCCCTGGTTCGACATCATCAGCCAAGAAGGTTTATTGGTATTGACTCCTTCCTCCATGAACCATATGTTCCAATGGCTGTTGACGACAAGGAGTTCGGGGACGACAAGGAATTTTTCAAAGATCTTAATGTCTAGTAAAACTTCTTAAAAGAATTTTTATTCTTGTTTTTGTTTAAGAAGGATAACTAGGGTTTGGAATAGCCATTATTGTGAGTACACATAGCTATGTCCAACGTTTTCATCTTCATGTTTTTAGGTTTATTTGTTTAAATTATAAAAAGTTTGTTTGGAAGATGATTTTTGCAGTATTAATCTTTATGGTTTTATATATTGCAATATGTTATGGGATATGTGTGTTTGCGTCCGTGAACTATTATTGTCCCATACGGTCTCAAAAGTTATCTCGGTTATAAGATCGATGAACTTTTGACAAATAAAAGTTAAGCCTATTATGTCATTTATTGATGGAAGATAGGTTAAAATCTTTTGTTTACAAGGATTATGTCTATTATATGTCATTGTGCAAATAGTGATGGAAAATAGAATGAATCCTTGTATATTCCACAGTATTGATCTTCCCTGATCCATATTTTATGTATATACTGTGCGGCTCCATAAGTCTTCTTGTGTGAGCATTTCCAACCAGACTAATCATAGATTCGTTTGTGGTTATTTTGGTTGTGTATTCCGATTAAATTAATCATGGGTTCTCTTGTGGTTAGTTTAAATGAGAATCTTGGATACAAAATCATTTTGTGGTTTTTGGTGTCCAAAGAAATCCTTATTTTCTCGTAAAAGTAAGGTCGCTCTTGTTGTTCTTTCGGGAATGACATCAAATGGGGGAGAGTTCTTTTGAACTTGTGCTTAATTGCCATATCTTTGTGGGGAGTGCGGATGTGGAATATTTGAGGAGTTATCTAGTATCTTTATAAACTCCGTGATGAATGCATTTAGCTTCGGCTTTATGATTGCATCTAAACAAAGTTGATATGTACTTTTCTTTGGTCTTGAAGTGTCTCCATGGAAATTTCATTAGGATCCCGTTTTCGTACCTTTGCCAATTTTATTGACAAAAAGGTGGAGAATTAATATGTAGTTCACACTACAAATACATATGGTTTTCGGATCATTATGTAAGGGGGAGTGGTTTTCGTGTTGAGACGAAGTATTGACTAAGGGGGAGTAATACATATCACCATAGTATTGTTGTCGAAGTTGTGATATGAGAACTTTGATGTTGTGTAATAATACTATGATACTGTATAACAATGATCGAGAGCTTTTGTTTTCTCGTTGTTATGGCTACGGGACTTCAACAACTATGATGCTGAATTGAACATCTATGGAATCATGGGAGTACTTGGAAAAGACGAAGTTTTCGAGTAATGTTGAAGCACCAAGGAGATCAAGCATGTGGACGAGAAGATACAAAGTTTTATCTATTTTTTAATCCATATGTATTGATAGTTTTGTCACTAAAATTGACAAAGGGGGAGATTGTTAGAGCACTGCTCGGTCAAACTCGCATGCGTTGCTATCTCAAGCATGTTTGTCAATATTAGTGATCAAAACTATATGTCTTGATTTCTAGTTTACTTGTGACTAAGTCTCGGTCAAGGATAGTTAAGTGTAGTTGAGCTCCAGACTCCATGGCGATCATCTTACGAAGACGAAGAACTACTCGAGGAACAAGTGGAACTTCATTCGACAAAAAGGTATGTGGAGACTTGAACTTGTCTGTCACTCAAAAGTCTATTCTATCTCCTACTCTTGAGACAATAGTCGTATAAGAATGATAGTTTTCATACATACACATTTGCTATTTCGAGCCGAATTTACTCGCCTATATTTTTCTCGAAATATGTGTTGGTGAGATTTCGCTTTAACCATTTTCATCTTTACCCGTGATGAAAGTCATGATGACGTTTCAATCTTGAAAATAGCTTTGATGACGATAGTTGTGAATAACGATTGTTATAACATTATAGAAGAATGTTTCAATGATTGAAATATAGAGTTGAGATTACCAACTATGGATATAAGCATATATAGTGTGTTCGCACATTAGTGTATAAATCCATGTGCCGGAAACCAAGTGCATGCATATGTGTGCATGCGGTATTGGTGAAGGAGACAGGTTGAGTACGCGTACCCGTATGCGTACGTGCGGAAGTTTTCATACCGAAAATTTCTGCTGAGTTTGTAAGTTTGCAAACTAGTAAACCAGTCACCTTATGTACGCATACCTGTATGCGTACCCACAGAAGTTTTCGAACCAAAAATTTTTGTTGAGTTTGTAAACTCAAATCCGGTAGCTAATGTATGCATACCCGTACGCGTACCCAAGCTGGTTATTTATCAAATCGGTAGTTCATGAGCTTAAACAAAAAATTATAAGGAATGCAATCTTTGCAAACCGTGGCTATATTGTTCATGAACTGATTCAAGTGGATCAAACCGATTTTGTTTCAATTGTGTCTATGAATAAAGACCTAAGCAATTGAACAACTCTTGAACTAGTTCTTATGAGTCATTTGAACTAGTTATGAGAAAGATGAATACGGTTAATATGAAAGTGCTCATATGGCTAACCATTGGTTAACTATTTGTGAACCAACTAAGTGTACACGTTTAGGTACAATTACTCAAACCTAAAAGAATACATTTCATTTGTGTGTGACAAGATAAGTTTCGATCTAACGGTTGAAAGATATTAGCTTGGTTGAATCAGGTTTTTCATCTAACGGTGAATATTGAATGCTTTGTTACCAAGGTAACTTAGATTGCAAACCCTGATTTGAAAACTATATAAGTGGAACTCTAGCAACTGGAAAAACTAATCCCCACACCTCCTGTGTGATACTAGTTGGTTTTGGTAGAGTTGATTCTCCTTTAACCTTAGGTTTCTTCTCGAGACCCTGTAGGTTAACGACCGAAAGACTTCATTGGGATTGTGAAGCCATACGAAACTACTTCTCTTGTAGTTGAGCGATATGATCTAGCCATTTTCTATTGTATGAGTTCAATTGAATAATTGACTTGAGATTATATCTCCGATAGGGCAAGATAAAAAGAAATCACAAACATCTTCGTCTCATCGTTTGTGATTCCGCAATATCTAGTTTCGATATCATACGATTTATATTATTGTGAGGTGATTGATAATACTAGGCTTTTCTTCGGGAATATAAGTCCGGGTTATCAATTAGTTCCTGTTCACCTTGATTTATCAAAAGACGGAACAAAAACTCATAGGTTTATCCGTGGGAGACAGATTTATCTATTATCGTAAACTTTTCTGTGTGATACAGATTTGTTTATTGAAGTCTTCGACTTTGGGTCGTAGTAATTCTTAGTTGTGGGTGAGATCAGCTAAGGGAATCAAGTGTGTAGTATCCTGCTGGGATCAGAGACATAAGGAGCGCAATTGTACCTTGAATCAGTGTGAGATTGATTAGGGTTCAACTACAGTCCAGATCGAAGTTAGTTTGTAGTAGGCTAGTGTCTGTAGCGGCTTAATACAGTGTGGTGTTCAATCTGGACTAGGTCCCGGGGTTTTTCTGTATTTTCGGTTTCCTCGTTAACAAAACTTCTGGTGTCTGTGTTATTTCTATTCTGCATTATATTTTGTTATATAATTGAAATATCACAGGTTGTTGGTTGTATCGATCAATTATGAAATCCAACCTTTGGTTGTTTATTGGAAATTGATTGATCCTTGGATATTGGTCTTTGGTACCATCCAAGTTTATATCTCTTGTATTTGATAATGACTCACAGATTTCTATTTGTTTGAGCATAGATCAAATCGATAGAAAGAGATATTAACTCCTTGATATACTTTTTATTAAGATTAATTGAGTCTGACTGTCTAGTTGATTCTCTTAAAAGTATATTAGAGTTAGTCCATACAGATTGCTAATCGAAATATTGGGTGAGGTTGTTGTACCCCGCTTTTTCAATAACAAACTGAAGAAACCCGGTGCGACTTTAGAGCATCTTGGTATTGTACATATGCTCAGAAAATCCAAATCGAAGAAGTTATCCATAATAATTTTATTTGGAATTTAGGTGACGAAATTATTTAAAGGGATGAATAGTGTAACACATGCACTTTTCGCATGGCGCATGCTTGAAGATGAGTCATTTGAATGAGATGAAGCTTCATCTCAAGCTTACATTTTATGCTAAGAGAAATATAGTCCAAGATCCAATACATCATCATGGTGCATGCCAATGGGTGGGTGGCCGAGGACAGAAGTTGCACCATCATGCTGCAACAACTAGTGAAAGGCTGGCTAAGTGTAGTATAAAGTCCTCATGGTACTTCACGCCAGTGCGATATTGTACGATGGTGCAATACTTGAGTTGACCATCAGGACATAGATGGAAATATCGCCATCATGGCACATTATTCAAGGGAGTCTGAAAATGACCATTAGTAGTGAAGCAAGAATGTCAAAGTGCTCCCCAAGTTTTAGTTGTAGAAATGAGATATATATATATATATATATATATATATATATATATATATATATATAAGGGTAGTTAGGTTGAAGGTGCATATAGCGAAGATTCACCTTAAGATTCATACTTAGCCAGTAATGCCAATATAATGTGAAACATCATTGTGGCGCGTGGATTAGTTAAGAGATGTTAGAGCATTGCTTAGTTGAACCTACCAAGAGTTGGTATGTCAAGTTTGGTTGTCATATTTTAACTTCAAAACTCAAAGCTGCTTGATTAGATTATTAGAGTCAACTACGTTAGGTTAGATTTGGAACATTAGAAATTTTGAGATAAGCTCGTGTTACTCCGAAGAACCTAAAGACGTATCGACATCAACGTACGCATCATCCTTCTGTTCGAGATAGTAATACATACTTCACTTTTTATTTATTTATTTCTATCTACGTTTCTTTCAAGTCGTTTAGATTGAAAACATAATATACGAAGTATATTTATGTAACTTTAATATTGGTGACTTGATTATTCCATTATGATCGAAGTATCAAGGAAGTGTATACTAATTGTTTTATACAACTTTGGTATATTGGATTATGAAGTATAACGTATATCTTTTGAACTTCGTAAATGCAGCATAACACTGTCTTTGTAACTCGTTACTAGTTAGTGTGTTGAACTTTGGTTTAATTCCATGCTTAAAAACTATGTTTAACTACATGAGTTTAAGAAAATAAACTTGCGAAACTTGTTTTGTAAATGAAAGGAATCAAATGATCTATTATAGGACCGGTCCCTTAAATAAGGATCTATAATAAGAGAGGTCCTAGGAATCTATAGTAGGACTGATCCCTTACCAGGTATCTAAAGCAGGACTGATCCCTTATTTTAACCAATTAAACGTATTTCCGATTTCGACTATAAACTTAGTGTTTGGATAACTATCAGAAATACGGTTTGGTTAATATGGAAAGTTCACAATATCCACATAATATTTTGAACATATGTTAAACTCTTATTACTTAATGTTCAAGTATTTTCCTTGATACTCAAGGTAAATATTCCAAAATATCTTATTTGATATTCGTAATTTATATGTCTTTAATTTTCCAGTAATTAAAACGAGTCCAATTTTGTGCACACTCCTTTAACGAGTGTGCATAAAACAAATCAATCCTATTGGTTGGTTTAATCAAACAATTAACTATTTAATTAATTATTTTATTTTTTTATTTTTTAGTTCAAATGATATCTTAAAAAGGTCAATAATATATATCCATCCTTAAATATAGTGATTTCAAAACAGGAAATATGTAATTAGGGTAAGAATTGAAATTGCTTATCATTCTCTTACTTCCCACCTGAAGCTTTTCAGTAGTCACATTTTGTTATAATTAAATCAATAAAATTTTCGATCTCCACAGAAAATTTTCTGCATAACCATCGAGATATCTTTAAAACTGTAGTTGTTGATAACACCGTTTAGTGTTTTTTTTTTTTTTTTTTTTTTTTTGAAGCATGCACCCTTTAGTGTTAGCTACACAAATATAGTACTATTTCTAACAAGATAATCGTAAACTTGTAATCGAAGATATCATCGGATAGATTCAGCTTGATAATGAGTTCTGTTGGACTTCTGAATTTGATATTATTAAGGAAAGTAAAACTTGGAATTCTTTGTTACTTTTGTTGTAATTAGGTTGTTGATGACGATGACGTAAAACAGACAAACTAGAAAGAAAGAAAAAAATAAGAAAAAAATCTGCGCCTGATTCACTAAGTTTCATAGGAGGAAAGACCGAAGAAAAACCAGCGAAAAGAATAAGATCATCAAACTAAAAATTTAATCGGATGAGATATCCATCTATTTAGCTATTTCTTGTTTTAAAATCGCTGGAATTCAAAAAGGTGTTGGAGCCCAGCTTATTGCTAGGTTACCAACCAAAAGTGTGTAATTTACCGAGTATAACCCTCATTGTTTAGATTCTATTTTATTTTTAATAAATAGATGACGGTTTGATTGGACTAACCAATAGAATTAATTTGTTTTATGCACACTCTTTAAAGGAGTGTGCACAAAATTGGACTCAATTAAAACATATCTCTAGATACTATATTTATAAAGTATACTTGTATGCTAGATAATACTGAATTTTCATTCATGAGAGATTTCGGTATAATAGTAGGATTATAATTGGAATTATACAAAACCGAAAATAGGTATTTGTTACATATCTTTGGCATTTTTGTATTTAGAAATTCCTTGGTGTCCAAACTACCTTGGCCATTATAAGTTGTGAAGTTTGTCTTTCTTGCAAACTTATCATGTGACACATGTACTTCATTTTGTAGTAGGTGTGAGGAAGCCCACTAGCAGTATTCTCGTAATACTTACTGGAGAGAAAAGTATCCTAATTAGGTGAAATCTCTTATGTGCGTGTCGTTTAAAGACTTATTTGGGATCAAGAAGCGTCTAGTAATACCGTTGGTGTAAAACTAGAATCATATTGTTATTTTAGTTTTCGATTATTAATTTGATTACCTAACAGTATAGTTGAACCTTGATATTTTTATTATGTGATCATTCTCTTCTGACATAAGGTTACTCAAACTAGATCAAGGATCAACGATTTCAGATCTTCTTTAGTGACTCAATATCTGAATATAGGACTTGTGATCATCCATTGTTAACAGACTCCGTCTAGTGCATGATCGATCATAAGGGAATCAAGATATTTATGCAGGTACTTTGACGATTGAAGATTCGAAAACTAGAATATTTACTTTTTGGTATTTTGATCTTTTTGATATTTCGTGGATCCGACAAGCTCGTTTATCTTTCATTGACCTTTTACAGCTTATTGTATGGATCGACAACCTGTTACTTGGTGATCCTCTTCGAAAACCAAATTTGATAGATTGTGAACAAAGATTGATTATTTCGGTAATCTTGATCGTAGTTGATCTACCGATACAAAGAAGTTTATATCAATTAAATGAAGGAACTTTTTTAACTCAACATATCTCTAATTAACTTGTTAATCTGGGAGATTGATAGAGCGATTACTGAAACAGATTAGTCATTTACTATTTCGGAATACGATCCAAAGGTATTGAGTGATAGAAGTCTTCACAGCAGGTGAAGCAACTTAAGATAATGGTCTTTATTTTAAGATTCACGTACGTAGGATGGTAGTAGGCGCAATGATACTGATGGAACTGAGTATGTTGTATTTAGTTTACTTGGTCTCAATTATACACAGTTGGTTGTTTTCTTTGTATAGCGGCTTCATTCTGAGAGTATTCAAAACTAGACTAGGTCCAAGGGATTTTATGCATCGCGGTTTCCTCGTTAGCAAAATCTTGTGTTCGTGTGATTTAATTTACTCCCGCATTATATTGGTTTGTCTTTAAATTAAAGTAAACACACTAGTGCGTTGATCAAACACTTGGTTTGATCCCATAGATTGGTTCGATTTCAAACTTATACTATTGTGATAACCTTGGATTAACAATAATAGTCTGGCCGGACCTATTATAGCCAATTCTATGTTTCACTATATGGATATGTAACCCACACAGCTATCATAACGAGTACATACCAATAGATTGCTGAAAGCAGAACTGTCACTTTTATTAAAAATGGGGATCGAATTCAAATGTATCCCACAAATTAATTAAATGCATCGAAAAGAAAGAATATTTAAAATAATGAAAATAAAATCTCAATTCGGTACCAAGTACTAGTATCTCTCCGTGATAGCATTACTACGAGGGAATAAGGTAAAAAAATGCTAATAAAACTGTCGGGAGTAAGAAATCCTACTTCCTTAAATGGATGTAGCAACTACTCGAGAAATCCCCAACTAAAGCACTTATTCACCTTGTTACCTGAAAGTGGAAATCAACACGAGGTCAGGGCCTTGGTAAATGCAAGTTTATTCTTAATCCACCAATTCAACTATGGAGTATAAAAAGGCTTACAAGTATCATGCGAAGCTAACCATCTCAACGACGAAACAATATCATACATAAAGCTTAGTAATACACAAACCTTCCATTACCACAAAAACTCCTTTTTGTAAACATACATGTGAGACAAACATATACAATGTAACCCATAGCCTACCGCGCGCAAAAGCCGTTTAATACACAGTTGTGACCCTGAACAACGAAATTATATCCTAACATGCCTACAATCACTGCTCATCGGTACCAACGATCTATTTGAAATACATAGACGCGGTCCTGATCTCAGCGAATAACACAAAAATACATTCAAGCACCCATAGTCCACCACGACACACTTTATATTAAAAATATATATAGAAAAATGTCCCTGATCCCAGCAATATAACAAAAACCAGTATCGACAAAGCTAGACAATCATAATATTATATCCACCATTAGTCATCCGTTAAAAAAATACTTATTCTTCCCGTATCCAAACAGAAGAAAAAAAAGAGAGAGAGAAAAAGACAAGAGAAATACAAATACAAAATAAAAATAAAACAAAATATCCTCCTTTAAAACTCTAAGTCATGTGATCCCTCATGTCGCGCGGTAAGCATGACACCCCCCTCAGAATGCATGAGAAAAGAGCTTTGGGCATTAGAAAATCTGGTGAGGATACTTGATGAAACTCTATTGGTCGAAATATTAAATCTTGGGTTACACTTTGTTTACATCAAGTATTTAATCGGCCGTTAGTAACGTCGTGGACGAAACGGTAGGTGGACAACACTTTCGTCAGAGTTAAAACCTAAATAATTTCGTTACACCATGTTCACACCAAATACTCAATTGTACGTAAGTAACACGGTTTCAAGTGGACAACACTTCTGTCAAACCACCAATTTTTTTGCTAATTACATATTCATGTCAAATAGGAATAGGAACCCTGAACAAAAGAGTTACATTTTGCTAACAAAGTATTCGTAAATAACGCGTATACGATTTCTTTATCTTCCATATAAAAGAGGAATAAGTACGAGTTGTTTATGATTATCAAAGAGGAATAGGTTGTTATTGAGACGAGAAACCAGGGAACAAAGTGAGTTTGCTGCCATCGGTTGTGGATGACTAACAAAGCAGAATGAAGATATTAGCAGGCATATACGAGTTTGTGGAAGATCGGGAAGGATGTATTGGCCTTCTATTCGAGTTTGACAGGTTTTTGGTGAAGTGTTGCAATGAGAACAAACAAAGTTTGTTGTCATCAATGTGGGGATGAATCAATGAGATTAATGGTTGTTTTTGAGAATTTGTGAATGTTTAGAAATCTGGATTGTGTACGAATTCGTCTTTTCAGTGAAGGAGAACAAATAAGGAACAAGAAGAGTACCTACAAAGTCTTCCCAATCAACAACTCGAAATGCATATAGCTGCAACTTTTGTTTTTCACTGAATTGAGTTGTTACTGGCAGTTAACCATGGTACGTTGGATGTTTACCAATAGTTATAATATAATTTGCTGAGAAGAAAGTAAAATGGATGTGATTCCTAGCTTACTGATCATGTGGACAAATATGCTGATGTCACTCTTAAGAGTTTGTACAAAACTTAATAGGCTTGAGATGGCCAGTGTTGCAAAAAGACATTGGAGCCAAGGTTCCCTGATTTACCGCTTTATCCAGTATTTCCCATTTTAGGTTTGCTGAAGTCATCATAATGATAAGCCATATATGCATAAATCTTAAAGTCTGTAGCTAATGCATTCAGTGATCCTTTTATGGGTTCAAGTGTCTTCTTGTTATATAATATTTTTTTTTTTTTTTTTGGGTTATTATGCCCATTTGTATATTTCTAGTAGGTGTTATCAAACTTCAATATTCATTTATGATTGACTATACAGCATTATCAGGGAGGTTTTCAATTTGCAATTGTTTTTCATGAACAATGAATATATAATTCTTGGGTTCACATATTTATGTTGAAACTTTAAACAAACAAAAAAAAAAAAAAAAAAAAAAAAAAAAAAAACGAAGTTGGCATTCATCAAAGGTAGGCGCATACTCTCAAGAGTCGCACAACCTATAGCCACATGGTGAGTGAATATTCATATCCACATTATGGGCGTTCTTCTTTATAGTATTTAGTTTCAATTCTTCGGGTTAATATTAAAGAATCCGAAAAATATTAAAGAATATATTTCGTTTCTTCGGACCAAAAGACCTCTGGAGAATCCGAAAAATATTAAAGAATATATTTCGTTTGCTTAGTCCAATTTCTCAAGCCGGAAGGTTTATTAAAATTCGAAAATTCTAAATAAAACTTCTTTTTGGAAGATCATGTTAACAATGAACATTTTTCTGACAACCATGGATTCGCAGCTATCCATACAATGTCACGGAATTTTTCTGATAAACAACTACATAAAACAAATGTGCTCATGTTTTATTGTGCCTTTCCCTCCAAGTTTATGAACACGAAAAAGATGAGAATGTACAATTTTGATACAACTAAGTTGCATCGGAGTAAGCTTTTTCCAGCTTACAGTGAATATCAGAAACATAGTTCATGTTTCTCTTTGGGAATTTCTGCCCAAAATAATTTCTCCCAAGACGATGATCTTTTCTAACTCTAGAGATATGATCATGTGGAGAAAATGTACTAATGTGAGAATTCTCAGAGATAGAAAAATCTCTCTTAATTCTTTCAATGAGATTTTCATAAGATTTTCTCATTCTAAGGACTTCCTTATGATCCACATTAGTATGATCATCTGAAACAACTATAGGAAATTCCTGATTGTTTCTTTTGGAAGAGATTCTCTCTTTCCCTTCCTTCTGAAGTCGTTCCTTATCAAAACCAGAACTGTTTCGATATGGGTGCGGAGGAACCTTTTTCCAGAAGCGATTATCAACTCTTTCCTCTGACTCTTTTGAGTTGATCTTATCGGGATGTGGAATAATCTGTCTTTCTTGTAGGAT
>JAJJWW010012155.1:0-14533 GCA_023531295.1 Papaver armeniacum
AGAATAAGACATCGAGTTGATAATCCTTGCGAAGTACGTGATACCAATGATTAACTTTGACATCAGAATAAGATTTCATCGACCTTCTGCTCACATTCACGCCTCCTGACCAACTGTGCTAGCCATGCCTCTGCGAAGTGTTTCTGCGAGATAATCACCTACTTTGTTCTTGCGAGATATTGTTGCGAAAAATCCATGCAAAAAATGGACGTTCAATGGGACTTGAACTCGCGACCATGAACTCATTAACCTCGCAGGTGACCAACTGTGCTGCCTCTTGTTTGCGAAAAGAATGAAACAACCTTGCGAAATTATCCATTTTCCCTTCTTTGCGAAGAAAAAATTCTTTGCGAGGTGGGAGATTCGAACCCGCGACCTTAAGCTCCTCTTGTTCGCCCGTGACCAATTGTGCTAGCTGCTGTTTGTGAAAGAAACACACAATACTATAACTTTATTCACATCTTCGCCCTCGGAAGTTCAAAAATATGTAAAAGGTGGGATTCGAACTCGCAACTCCAAGCTTATTCTCTTCGCGAATGACCATCTGGGCTACTTGCTGCAGAAGAAACACACAATCTTATAGCTTTATTCCATTTTTTCCCCTCTTGAAAGTTCAAAAATATTTGAAAAAATATGGCATTTGTGGCGAGATTTGATCTTGCGACATCAAACCTCTTCGCTCCAACTCAAACCATAATGCATGCGAGCTCGTTTGTGATAAAATTCACAGCGTTTTGTTCTTATCCTTTTCTTCATTCTTCATTTATTTCCTTCAACAATTTTCCTCTTTTATTTTTCTCCTGAATATGAAATCTTCCATTAAAAAATTAGCTTTCTTCCTTGAATTTCATCACATCAACCTATTTTTTTCTCTTCCTCTTTTCATGTCCTTGAATTGTTGACGGTGTTTTCTCCCTGAAAGTGTGATTTCTTCCATAAAACTTCCATTTTGAACCCAAATTTTGTAGATCTAAATAATAAGTATGAAAAAGTAACTACTTTTCATGGAAATTTCTCTTAAAGTTTATAGATCCAATTGAATTCATCACCAACAGTAGCCGTTTTTTCTAAACTTTCTTGAACCAACAAGATTAGGTCCCTGTTTCTAGCGCATATGTAGTAGCAGGTTTTCCCACACTACACCCCTCACTATCTCTTGATTTATTAGTCCATTGAAAGTTGTATAATTGAGAAGATTTATTGATTAATTTCATGAGTTGTTTACACAGGAAAAGTTGGATTGCACTTAGCAAGTAAAACACTCTTGAACTTTCTCTCCTAATGACTTGCCCAACAATTCTAAAAAGATCCCCCTTACAAATGAAGACTCACTCGACCCTTTATATAGAGTTATACATAGTGGATGGCAACTAAGCTATCCTTTATTTTCGGGAATGTCTCGAAGTGTCGCGATGTACTAACTTATTCAATCTCGACACTTCTTAACTCTCGCCAGGTTCCACGTCTTTCAGTTGTTTTGTGTGTCGTTTCTCATTGCGTCGTTCATTTTAGTTTCCTGCGACTCCCTCGCGGTACCGTCGTTTATTGATCCCGCGAGTCCTATGCATTGCGATATTATGATCCTACACTATTCTTCCACCACTCAATCGTTTCCAGTTTCTACGAGGCCAGGGTACGTTTCAATATGACTTGTATAAATAGGCTTCACCTATTTTCACCAAACAACAAGTTTTAGTCGGCAACAATACAGTATCTAGAAATCACCTGGTAGCTTTCCATTCTTCTAACCAGTTCTACTTCCGATACAAGTCATAAAACAAACCACACCTTTAGAATCAACGATTCTGGTCTCAACACTCTCTTCGCTTCCCTCCCTAAGACCAACCCGTCTCATTCACTTTGTGACCGAAGCAAGCCTGAAATGGCCATTTCTTGGTTTAGGTTAGGATTGTACAGATTGATCTCTCGAATCAAAAGTACTCCCATGCAGTGCATTGTTTAGGGTTTAGATTCGTTTCTCACCCACACACCCGAAATTACCAAAATCAGCAGAAACAATTTTCACCCACAAACACTTATATACGAAGTTCAAAAGATAAGTGTTATACTTCGTATTGTATTCCTTAATACTATGTCTAACTAGAGTGTAATCATTCATGCTCGCAGTTATGTTTTCAATATGCATGACTTGAAAGATACGTTAGGGAATAAAACAGTTCAAGTCAAATATCACTAACCTCAAGTGGAAGGATGATGTTGTCGTTGTAGCTCATTACTTCTTCACTTCTTCAAGTCTTCGCAATACTTGTAATGTCTCATATCCTAATACTTTCAAGCTAACCTATACGAAGTTGACTCTAGTACATAATCAAGCGACTATTTAAATGAGTTTTGGTTCACTAAAATATGACAACCAAACTTGACATACCAACGCTTAGTGGGCTCAACCGAGCTATGCTCTAACACCCTATCTCCATGGCCGGTCACATATGTCATGTGAAGACCGAATTATTATGTGTGGGTCCCTTTGTTAAGCATGCGGAGCTCAAGAGAGCTTATCCACGTTTTTGCATAGCTATGTATAGTTCAGGCTCAATTTACTAGCCATGAGTGTATTTGAGAGGCTGAGAAATAGGCATGAGCACTAGGTAAGGCGTGTGCCTATTATGTGAATTTGTTCGAGATTTTGCGAAGAGATTCAAATCTCTCCGAGATTTTGCAAACGGAACAAAATCTCTCCTTAATTTTGCAGAGAGATTTGAATCTCTCCGAGATTTTGCGGACGGCTCAAAATCTCTCCGTGATTTTGCATAGAGATTTGAATCTCTCCGAGATTTTGCAGACGGATCAAAATCTCTCCGTGATTTTGCAGAGAGATTTAAATCTCTCCGAGATTTTGCGGACAGCTCAAAATCTCTTTGTGATTTTGCAGAGAGATTTAAATCTCTCCGAGATTTTGGAGACGGATTAAAATCTCTCCGAAGATTTTCTTAACGGATCTGAATGTCTCTGTGGTCAGCTGGGACTCAGCCTGGAGAGAGATAAAAGGCTTTGTACGCCCGATTAATGCCTCTGCGAGACTTTGGCTCACTTGTCTTTGACCAACGTATCTTGCAGAGATGTGCTAGGAATCAACTGTGTGTCCATATGATGAGCCAACAAGACCAGTGTATCTCGAAAGGATGTTCGAGGTGTCTGTCAAAAGGGCTCAGAGGTAGAATAACCAGCATATCTCGCAGGGATGTCCTAGGAGTTATCCGGAAACCTCAGTAAGTCGAGTCAGAGCCTAGAGCACACATGACCAGTGTATATTGCGATGATGTACTAGGAATCAGTCCTTGATCTCAAATAGGGTGAGTCGTACTTACACGAGATATGTATATCTCCGATCTGGGTCATAAGTCCACCGGGGACGTATTTACGCATCTATAGAGCCTACATGATCAGCAGCATCTCGTTGAGGATGTATACTAGGAATCATGGCATCACAATCAGCTGCGTCTCGCGAAGACATGATGGAATTGTGGCTATTCTGGTTCATAAGTCTGTCGGGGACGTTTTACGCTCTACAGAACCTACGTTACCAGCAGTATCTCGTCGAGGATGTGCGCTAGGAATCACGACATCATGACCAACGGTATCTAGCGGGAACGTATACTAGAAATCGTGGCTAAGGATGCCTTGAGGGCCAAGGGCTTAATCTCTCCCGTGAGAGTTTAATTCTGCCTATAGGGTTGAAATGACATTTTTGCCCCTTATCCAAATTTTACCATCTACACCTAGTTATCCTTCTTAAAACACAAGAATAAATTCTCATAAGAAGTTTCCTAGACATAATAAAACAACTGCTAAAAACAAAAACCGATCATAAGCTATAATCAAAGTTCACGTTCGGAAGCTTCACGGATTTCAAGACCTTTGAGCTTGTGATTTACAGCATCAACCGCTTCTTAGGAGAAAGTATTCTCATTGAGAAGCTCCTTAACATGTAAATTCATGAGAGCAAGGTCAGAGTTAACCTTTTTCAACTTAGTTCGCAACACATCAAGGCCTTTCATGGTATCAACAAGCTGCAGTTTTGCTTCCTCAAAGTGACTATTAAAATCAAAAACAACTTCAGCAGAAATCTCTTCATCATCCTCAATGTCTGAAAAACTATCAGGAGATTGAGAAGGGAAATCGTTAACTTCTACAAGTGTTCTTTTTTTCTTCCCTTTGGACTCGAAACCAAAACCCTTATCAAGAAAACCTTTTGCAAAAACACAAGTGCCAGGAGATGACGTCATTCTTGACACGAACAAAACCTGGAGTACGTGTACTCAACTTAATAGGTTTGGTATTTAAATGGTTTCTCAGGGAAAAAGATTTTAGGGTTTCTAAAGACAGTTCGTGAAAAGTAATACGGGTACCCGTACGAATACAGCCTTGACCCATTAAACGAACATAAACAATTTGCTAAGCAATATTTTGCTAAGTGAATATTTTCACAAATCTTAGCTCAATAAATTATATATTCTCCCAAGAGAAAAATTTAGAGTAAGATAGTAGCAAATAAACCCAAAAAAATGGGGAAATAAAAGGAACCTACGAACAAGCATTAAAAATACTTGTGCAAAAATGTCTACAGTTGATAATCTAGCTAAGAACGACAAGAAAATAGCTTGAAAAATGAGAGGACATTTTTCCAAAAAGTATACCTGATCATACCTCACCCAATCAGGATTTTTGTGAGTGAGAATTCAACCTTGTGATTAATTAGCACAAGTATGAGCTTTGAGCTCATCAAATGAATGTTGTTTATAGTTAATCCTATTTGTCCTAATCTTTGTAGGAAAACCTTTTTGAAGTGAAAAGTTATCATAAAACTTACTAACATCAAAATAACATGCGTAGTATGGATTCTTACCTAAAGGATTTTGTCCTGAGGAATTTGACAACTTGTTGATGAGCTCTTTGTATCCTTCAATTATCAAATTTAGATTGTCTTTCACATCTCCACTTTTGCTTCCTTATTTTGGTACCTTATTCACATCAAGAACAATATATCCATTTTTAACCGAAGAAGATCCTTTTTGAGATCTTCTTGGACGATTTGTGTTAAGATTACTATTACAAGCATGAACATTCGAGAAACAAATCGAACTGACTTTCCTAGTAGAATTCACAGGGCAAGTACTAAAACCAATAGGTTTAGACATACGAATGTCAGTTACGCCATTAAGAATTAAATCTAAGGTGTGTTGAAGACGAACAATGTGATTGTCATTCAACTTGGATTCACTCTTCCGTTTGACAAGTCCTTTTGAGTCACAAAAGAAACAGACTTTTTGATCACATGAGTGATTTGAATGAACAGGCTTAACACCATCTTTAGGAGATTTTTCTCTTCCATGAGGTGTACTGATTCCTTGATTAGGGGAAACTACATGCACATCTTTACCAATGGGAATGGATTGTTATTTAGCTTCTGGAACTGAGTTCTCAGTCGGGTCAAAAGCGATTGTGAAAGGGCGAGGGTACCCAAATATACCTTAAGCTAAACTTTTCCTACCTATAAGTCCTTTCTCCGAAAGTGATTGTCTATGGACTGAGTCGAGACAATACAACTAATCGGTTCACACTTCGTGTGATCGTCTATGGATACGAGATCAAGACAATACAACAATGAAGTATGTTTACTTGATACAAAGGTTCGGACTTACCCAAACACAATAGGATTGCTTATCAAGTAAATAGGAATTAACGTTTGTGTGATTTACTTTAATTATAATAAAACAATTATAATGCAGAAAATAAAAGTAAATGACACAACAAGATTTTGTTAACGAGGAAACCGCAAATGCAGAAAAACTCCGGGACCTTGTCCAGAATTGAATACTCTCATGATTAAGCCGCTATACAAAATTACACCTAACTTCGTATAGTTGAGACCAAGTAACTAACCCTATAGTTCACTTAGTTCCGTCTATATTCCCACGCCTCCGACTTGTGAATAAGTCACGTACTTGGAACAATTCCTTTGGTTCGTATTCCAAACAGTAAAGGAACAACAAATCTGTTTGGTATCAACTCTATTCAACCAAGTGATATGAGTCGGACAAAGGCTCTTACATTTTATCTTAACATAAACTTCTTCTTTGGGTCCTTAGATCTATCTTATGTTCAATCACCTAAAGGTAATCGTTTAACATTAAGCCAATCAATACCTTTAATCACAAGGAAACGATTGACGCGATCTACTCAATTAATCAATCCAATCTACCACAAGGATAAACCGATTATTAATTGGATCCTCTTTTACCGAAACAAGTATTGTGCACACCAAAGATTATAAAACCCAAGTCAGATCTTCAATATCTTCTTTGTCTTCAAATCTTCTTAAATATTCAATAAAAACTGCACACAATCACTTGAATCTCTTGTGATCAATCACGCGCCTGAACGTAGTGCGTTAACAATGGATTATCACAAGATCGTCTTTAGAACTAACAACGGTCCTAAAGATCCCTGTGAAACTACGAACTAGTTTGAGTGAATCTTATATCAGAAGAGAAGATTCTCAAGAATAAACAAACTAGGGAAATCAGATTTCAACCACCGTTAGTCAATCAAAACAATCGAAAACAAAGATAAACCGCAATTATCTAGTTTCCCACCAACGGGTCGCGCTAGAGCTTCTCAATCCCAAAGAAGACTTTAAAGCGAGTGGCGAAGAGATTTCGCCTAATTAGGTTACTCTCCTCTCCGAATAGGCGGCTACACCAGTAACAACAACAAAAGAGTAAATATGTTGTTATGAAGGATTAGTTTGCTAGAAAGGCAAACTTCGTGTATTTATAAACAAGGAAGTTTGGACACCAAGGAATTTCCAAAACCGAAAATATTCTCAAGATATTCATAAAAGCATACATTCGGTTTTCATAATTCCTGGAAATGCTCTGTCCAAAAATAACGATCGAAATCTCTCGGAAAATCTAATTAGTAAATGCACATTACTAATTCTATAATTTCCCTAAAAAATGAAATTAATAACCTTAATTAAAAGATTCTTAACTTACTTATGTTTAGATCCTGGGATTCTCCTCCCTTAGCCGTTAAGGACTATCTTTGAACAATTATAGAAATAAACATTCACAGCACGTGTTCAAAGTTTGTCGACATCTTAACTTTGTAAGTTCTCTTTCACACTTACAACCTTGAAACCGATTTGCCACACTTCCAAACAAGTTTAGAATTGGTTCATCTGACTTTCAAGAACTATGTGATTGATCAAACCAACATTCAATCACAATCATGGGTTTACGGTTCTACCAAAACAAGTTTCGGTTCTACCTCCATGTGAATACTGTGCATAGTCACACTAGCTTCCCAAAAGTTCGGTTGACTAGGTACTAGGATCGGTTCCTCACATATATATGGTATCTAACTTATATGTGTTGCACATGTCCATAGGATCGGTTCCCCTTTCTGCTATAAACCTTGATGCACCCTATACAAGGATCGGTTCCCTTTGATGTACTGCACCCCTTACTAGGATCGGTTCCCTTTCCCTTACTAGGATCGGTTCCCTTTCCCTTACAAGGTCAGACATACAAAATCCGATCATACCACAGGTGATTACTTAAGATCGGTTTTACTAATAAAAGTTATACCAATATATAAGTCATGCCTTTGTGAACAGTTCTACCAAGAACACAACAAGTTGTGAGCGGTTATACTCTATCACACATATTGGTTGTTCATAAGATATGCAATGAATAACAAAACCAATAACACCTGGCAATTTCCTTTTCGGTTCACAAACAAGTTTATGAACTTACTTCCTTAGAACACATGTAAACATTGTTCCCTAGGATGAAATCCTCACCTCATACCCATACATAATCATAATAGCATTCAAATGATTATGGCAATGTCTTATCTACAAAGTTTAATGGTTAAGCAATAAACCTCGTATTGTATTCCTTAATACTATGTCTATCTAGAGTTCAAATATGCTTGCAGATTATGTTTTAAATATGCACAACTTGAAAGATACGTTAGGGAATGAAACAGTTCAAGTCAAATATCACTAACCTCAAGTGGAAGGATGATTGTTGTCGTTGTAGCTCCTTGCTTCTTCACATCTTCAAGTCTTCGCAATACTTGTAATGTCTCATATCCTAATACTTTTAAGCTAACCTATACGAAGTTTAACTCTAGTACATAATCAAGCGACTATTAACATGAGTTTTGATTCACTAAAATCTGACAACCAAACTTGACATACCAACGCTTGGTGGGTTCAACCGAGCCATGCTCTAACAGATTAGTATGGTGAACTCTACAGAACGTCCTTGAATAGAGAGTTTATTTAAAGAGGGAGGATCCATGGACACTCTTAGATGGACAAGGTCGGACAACATTTGTGCCATTTTCTCCGTAAAACCCAAACAGTAATGAATTTAAGTCTAATATTTTGATGGTATATTCATCTTATAAAACTCTACATTCCTACAGAAAATGAGCACAATTCGAGATAGCAAACCTGACCATCTACTGATCTTAATTTCAACCGTTAATTTTGACCGGCTGATAATCAAAGGGGCAGATGGTGGTTTTATACATCTTGAATTGTGCTCATTTTTTGTAGGAATGTAGAATCTTATAAGCAAAATATACTATCAAAATATTAGACTTAAATTCATTACCGTTTGGGTTTTGTGGAGAAAATGACGCAAATCTTGTCCGACCTTGTCCATTTAAGAGTGTCCAAGGATCCTCCCTCTTATTTAAAAGACATTCAATTTCCAAGGCATCTTATTTGAGTTTCGCCTCGAGTAGGGTTCGTGAAGAAAAGACTAAGGCGTTTTCCTCGCGAAGAACCTTTAATTGAGAGTCCCGATCATTCATCATACCAATTAGAGCATTGACATTGTGTTTCAACCGATTAATTTTATCATCTTGGATTCTAACAAGTTTTAGAATCACTGCACTCTCTTTGGTTGCTTCCCTTTCTACATCATAGTCAGACTCGTATGTAAGGTAATCGGATTGTATTTCATTGGAACATAATGTTCATCTATACTCGAGATTGACAAATCTTTCTCTTTAATAGATTTCATAGAAAAAGAACTATTATTTCTGGTAATGCGTTTATCAAAGACAACACAACTATCCATAGAGTCAGATTGCTAGAAACACAGACTTATGAGGTCTTAGCGTGTTTGCCTACTCTGATACCAATTGAAAAAGCGGGGGTCTAACAACCTCACCTAATATTTCGTTTAGCAATCTATATGGACAAAATCCAATATAATTCCAAGAGAATCAACTAGACAGTCAGACTCAATCAATGGAAATATATCCAAGAGTTGTATCTCTGTTTCACAATGTAATCAGCAAATCAAACAGATAGAAATCCGCGAGCCTGATTATTATGTGAAACAACTTGAACGGTACCAAAGACCAATTTTCAAGTGTCAATCAATTTATATCAACACCCAAAGGTTGGAGTATCTAATTGATTGAACTACGCACAACCTGTGATATTTCAATTATTTAAGAAATATAACGCGGAAAAGAAATAACACAGACACCAGAAATTTTGTTAACGAGGAAACCGCAAATGCAGAAAAACCTCGGGACCTAGTCCAGATTGAACACCACACTGTATTAAGCCGCTACAGACACTAGCCCACTCCAAGTTAACTTCGGACTGGAATGTAGTTGAGCCCTAACCAATATCAAACTGATCAAGGTACAGTTGCGTTCCTTACGCCTCTAGAACCACGCCGGATTCTGCGCACTTCATTCCCTTAGATGATCTCACCCTCAACTAAGAGTTGCTGCGACCCAAAGTCGAAGACTTGATAAACAAATTTGTATCACACAGAAAAGTCTATTGAATAGATAAATCTGTATCCCACGGAAGTACCTATGAGTTTTGTTCCGTCTTTTGATAAATCAAGGTGAACATGAACTAATTGATATACCGGACTTATATGCCCGAAGAATAGCCATCTAATATCAATCACCTCACAATAATCTTAATCGATTAACGAAATAAGATATTGTGGAATCACTAATGATGAGACAAAGATGTTTGTGACTACTTTTTAATCTTACCTATCGGAGAATAAATCTCGAGAAAATCTTAAAGAAGATAGTACTCAATCACAATAGAAAACAGCAAGATCAGAACACGTAACTACAGAGAAAATAGTTGGGTCTGGCTTCACAATCCCAATGAAGTCTTTAAGTCGTTAACCTACTGGGTTTTAGAAAAACCAAAGGCTAAAGGAGAATTGACTCTAGTCGCAACTAGTATCACACAGGAGGTGTGGGGATTAGGTTTCCCAGTTGCTAGAGCTCTCCATTTTATAGTCTTCAAATCAGGTTTTGCAATCAATGCTACCTTGGTAACAAAGCATTCAATATTCACCATTAGATGAAAAACTGATTAGATTCAAGCTAATATCTTTCAGCCGTTAGATCAAACTTAGCTTGTCATACACAAATGAAATGCACCTACATTTAGATAAGGGTAACCGTACCTAAACGTGTACACTTGGTTAGTTCAACAATAGTTAACCGAGTTTAGCCATATGAACACTTTCATATCAACCTTATTCATCTTTATCATAACTAGTTCAACTGATTCAAATGAAACTAGTTAGAGAGTTGTTCTATTGTTTATATTCTCATAGAAGTATACAAGACACAATTGAAGCAAAATCGATTTTGATTCACTTGAATCATTTCATGAACATCATAGCCATGGTTTGCAAAAGATTGCATTCCTTAATATATAAATGTATTAGTTCATGAACAAACTGATTTTAGAACATAACCAACTCAAGTATGCAAACGTGTACGCATACTTAAGTGGCCGGACTTAGTTTGGGTTCGTCAGTATGCGAACGTGTACGCATACCTCCAAACTCACTTGAATTCCGGAACTTGAACTTACGCCAGTACGCATACTAAGTTCCCGGACTTTTATTAAACTAACCAGTACGCATAGTACGCATACTATGGTTCCCGGACCTTGACCTACACACATGCAAGTACGCACACTGTGCTTATATACAATCATGGTTACTTGTTCTAAACTCTCATTTCAATCATTGAAACATTCTTAGAAGACGGCAATAGATGTCTCACACAACTATTAGCTTCAAAGCAATTTTCAAGTGATCAAATGATCAATACGAAACATTCTGAGTCTACACCAAATGATTGCATCACACAAATCATGTAAGATGTTACCAGGAGATTTTCACATGATCATCTTTTGACTTTCGTCAAGAATAAAAGATGACTTGGTTAAAGCGAAAGCTTACCAACACATATTTCGAGAAATAGATATCCGAGATAAACTCGGCTCGGAATATCAAATGTGTATTATGAAGTCTATATAGCAATACGAATTTTGTCTCAATATTAGATAGAATAGAAATAGACTTTCCAAGTGATAGATGAGTTCAAGTCTCCACATACCTTTTGTTGATGAAGTTCCACAAGTTCCGTTTAGTAGTTCTTCGTCTTCAATCGATGAACGCCATGAAGTTCAAAGCTCAACTACACATTCTATCCTAATCCGAGACTTAGTTATAAGCAGACTAGAAATCAAGACTTATAGTTTTAGCAACTAAACTTGACAAACAAGCTTGTGATAGCAACGCTTGCCAGTTCGACCGAGCAGTGCTCTAACATTTATAAACTCCTTGATGAATACACTAAGTTTTGACTACGTGAAATCATCTAAAAAGAGTTTATATGTTCTCTTTTAGTCATGAATTATCTCTTTGAGAATTTCATTATGATCCCGTAGTTTTCGTACCTTTGCTAATTTATATTGACAAAAAGGGGGAGAATTGTTTGGTAGTTCACACTCATACATACGGTTTACAGATCATTATGTAAGGGGGATTGGTTTTCATTGTGTGATGAGGTATTGATTAAGGGGGAGTGATACATATCACCATAGTACTATTGTTAAAGTTGTGATGCAATTGGACTTTGATGTTGTGTAATAATACTATGACATCGTATAACAATAAGAAAAAAACTTGTTGATTATTGTTATGGCTAAGGATCTTCAACAACAATGATGTTGAGTTGAACACGTTCAGAATCGCTGGAAGTACTTGGAGTGACGAAGAATCCAAGGAATATTGAAGAACCAAGGAAATCAAGCATGATGGATGAGAAGCTACAAATTTTATTTATTTTGTAATCCATATGTATTGATAGTTTTGTCATTAAAATCGACAAAGGGGGAGATTGTTAGAGCACTGCTCGGTCGAACTCGCAAGCGTTGCTATCTCAAGCTTGTTTGTCAAGTTTAGTTGATCAAAACTATAAGTCTTGATTTCTAGTCTACTTATAGTTATGTCCCAGATTAGGATAGAATGTGTAGTTGAGCTTTAGACTTCACGGCGTTCATCGATTGAAGAAGAAGATCTACTGAGGAAAGCTTCGAGGAACTTTATCAACATAAGGTATGTGGAGACTAAAACTTATCTATCACTCAGAAGTATATTCTATTCTATCTCCTAATGAGGCTAAGTCGTATAGCTATATAGATTTTTAAATTATACACATTTGATATTTTGAGCTGAGTTTAACTCGCTTATATATTTTTCGAAATATGTGTTGGAAGCTTTTTGCTTTAGCTACGTTCATCGTATTCTTGACGAGTTTAGTTGGAAACTAAATATTAAGTCAATAGATGACCATGTGGAAATTACCTTGAAACATCTTATATGATTTGTGTGAGACAATCATTTGATGTCGACTTAGAAAGTTTCGTATTGATCATTCGATCAATTGAAGATTACTTATAAGATAATATTTTGTGTGAGACAGCTATTGTCGTCTTCTAACGATGTTTCAATGATTGAAATGGGAGTTTAGAACAAACACCTTTGTCTGGATACGGCACAGTATGCGTACATAGTATGCAAACTTTTTTGGTATGATTCAGGTCCGGGAACCTTGTTTGCATACCTAATATGCGAAGGGTTTTAACGGAGAAGTCCGGGAACCAAGTTTGTGTACCTATTATTCGAACGGTTCTTCCTGAGTTAGGTCCGGGACTGTTATTTGCGTACCCGTTTGCAAACAGCTGGACAAGACCAAAGTCCGGATGCTATAGTTTGCGTACCCGTTTGCAAACTTAGTGGTAAAGTTCTAAAATCGGTTAAGTATGATTCTCATACTCATGAACAAATACATTTATAAATTAAGGAATGCAATCTTTGCAAACTGTGACTTAATGTTCATGAATTGATTCTTATATAAGTACTTTGTACGATTACGAATCAATCTGATTTTGATTCAATTGGTTCATATATATTTCTATGAGATAGTGAACAATTGAACAACTCTATTTGAAACACAGTTAGATTCATTTGATTATCTTTCATGTTTGATTGATCATCATATTTGATATAGAAGTGTTAGATGAATATGGCTAAGACAAAAGTGTTCATATGGCTAACTTCGGTTAACTATTGTTGAGCCAACTCAATATACACGTTTAGGTACGGTTACCCATATCTAAATGAAGGTATATTTCATTTGTGTGTAACAAGCTCAGACCATCTAACGAAGGAGAGATATTTCTTTGGTTTTAAGCAAACTTAGCTTGAATCTTAAATCAGGTTTTCATCTAACGCTGAATATTGAATGCTTTGTTACTAAGCTATCTTAGCTTTGATTGAAAGCCAACCTTGATTTGAAAGACTATATAAGGGAGAACTATAGCAACTGGAAAACGTAATCCCGATACTTTTCTGTGCCCTAGTTGTGACTAGAGTCGATTCTCCTTTAACCTAGGTTTTTCCAAAACCATATTAGGTTATAGACTTGAAGACTTCATTTGGGATTCGTGAAGCCAGATCCAACTATTTTCTCTGTAGTTGTGTATTCTGATCTTACTTGTTCTATCGTATTGAGTACTATGTTCTCTAAGATTTGCTCGAGATTTATCTCCGATAGGTAAGATATAAAAAGTAATCACAAAGTTCTTCGTCTCATTCTTTGTGATTCCACAATAACTTCTTCTACTACCATATAGTTAAGTTATTGTGAGGTGATTGATATTTCTAGGATGTTCTTCGGGAATTGTAAGACCGAATTATCAATTGGTTCCTGTTCACCTTGATTTATCAAAAGACAGAGCAAAACTTCATAGGTACTTCTGTGGGAGATAAATTTATCTATCAGAATAGACTTTTCTGTGTGAGACAGATTTGTCTATAAGTCTTCAACTTTGGGTCGTAGCAACTCTTAGTTGTGGGTGAGATCAGTTAAGGGAATCAAGTGCACATAATCCGGCGTGGTTCTAGAGGAGTAAGGAACGCGGCTGTGAAAAAGCGGGGGTCTAACAACCACACCCAATATTTCGCTCAGCAATCTGTATGGACTAACTCCAACATATATACTTTTAAGAGAACCAACTAGACAATCAGACTCAATCTTAATAAAAGTATATCAAAGAGTTATATCTCACTTTCTCGATTCAATACTTACTCAAGCAAATAGAAATCTGCGAGTCTAATTGAATACAAGAGAAATCACTTGA
>JAJJWW010012156.1:0-16404 GCA_023531295.1 Papaver armeniacum
CTAATAAGTATGACTATCAACAAGAATAATGGTAAACACTATGTCCCGACACTACTTGTATGTTAAAATTAAAAGAAAAAAAAATGAAAATGAAAATTTTTGGGTCTCAACAAATTGAGGCTCTAGGCAACAGCCTAGCTTCCCTAGTCATAAGATGAGATCTGAGAACTTAAATGGGATGTTTTGGTAATTAAAATTCGGGAAAGCAAAAGGAAAGTCTTTGTTTCACATAAATTTTTTGGTGGGTAGCTAGAAGTCACTTTCATTTGTGTGTAACAAGCTAAGTTCGATCTAACGGTTGAAAGATATTATCTTGAGTCTAATCATATTTTCATCTAACGGTGTATATTGAATGCTTTGTTACCAAGGTAGCATTGATTGCAAACCCTGATTTGAAGACTATATAAAGGCGAACTCTAGCAACTGGGAAACCTAATCCCCACACCTCATGTGTGATACTAGTTGCAACTAGAGTCGATTTTCCTTTAACCTACGTTTTTCCCAAAACCATTATAGGTTAACTACTTAAAGACTTCATTGGGATTGTGAAGCCAGCCCAACTATTTTCTCGATGTGCGTGTTCTGATCTTGACTATTTCATCGTATTGAGTAATATCTTCTCTAAGATTTGCTCGAGATTTATTCTCCGATAGGCAAGATAAAAAGTAGTCACAAACATCTTCGCCTCATCGTTTGTGATTCTATAATATCTTGTTTCTCTACCATACGATTAAGATTATTGCGAGGTGATTGATATTACTAGGCTTTTATTCGGGAATATACGTCTGGTATATCAATTGGTTCCTATTCACCTTGATTTATCAAAATCGAACAAAACTCATAGGTATTTACGTAGGGAGACAGATTTATCTGTTAGAGCATAGCTCGATTAAACCCACCAAACGTTGGTATGTCAAGTTTGGTTGTCATATTTTAGTGAATCAAAACTCATCTAAGAGTTGCTTGATTATGTAACTAGAGACACCTTCGTATAGGTTAAACTAGAAAGTCTAGGATTATGAGACAACGAGTATTACTCAAGACCAAGAATGTTAAGAAGTAAAAATCTACTAAGACATCATCCTTCCTATTGAGGTTAGTAATATTTGACTTGAACTGTTTCATTCCTAACATATCTTTCAAGTCGTGATATATTGAAAACATAACTGCGAAGCTGTGAATGATTATACTCTAGTAGTGATACATGATCACATGATCATAGTGTTAAGGAATTAGAATACGAAGTATAACACTTATCTTTTGAACTTCGTATATATGACATCGACATAATCATATGAATGCTATTGTGATTATGTGTATGGGTAAAGGTGAAGATTTCATCCGAGGAAACAATGTTTACATTTGCTTAAAGGAAGTACATTCATGAACTTTACAGGTAAAACAATTCGCATACTACGTACGCAAACAAGGTTCTTGGACCTGAATCATACCAATAGAGTTCGCATACTAGGTATGCATACCGTGTGGTATCCAGACATATGTAATTGTTCTAAACTCTCATTTCAATCATTGAAACATCCTTAGAAGACGACAATGGTTGTATCACATAAACCATTAGCTTATAAGTAATTTTCAAGTGATCGAATGATCAATAAGAAACTTCCCAAGCTAACATCAAATGATTGTCTCACACAAATCATATAAGATGTTCAAGGTAATTTTCACATGATCATATTTTGACTTAATATTTAGTTTCCAACAAATAAATTGTCTCCAACTAAACTCGTTAAGAATATGATGAACATAGCTAAAATAAAAATCTTCCAACACATATTTCGAGAAATGGATACGCGAGATAAACTCGGCTTGAAATATCAAATGTGTATAATGTAAAAGTTATATAGCTATAAGACTTAGTCTCATTAGAAGATAAAATAGAATAAACTTCTGAGTGATAGATAAGTTTTAGTCTCCATATACATTTTTTTTGATGAAGTTCCTCAAGCTCCCTCGTAGATCTTCGTCTTCATTCGGTGAACGCTCAGAAGTCTAAAGTTCAACTACACATTCTATCCTAATCAAGAGACATAGCTATAAGTAGACTAGAAATCAAGTATATAGTTTTGATCAACTAAACTTGACAAACAATCTTGAGATAGCAACGCTTGCGAGTTAGAGAAGTGCTTTCTATGGTTTGAGTTCCTTTCTCACCACTTAAAAGAATGTAGCACTTATTTTCTTACAGTGTTTTTAAAACATTAAAAGCAAGAAGGGAATCTTGCATGTGAAAAAGAAAACAAAAAAGAAAGAGAAGGAAGTTTTCAATTTTTGTCTTTCTCTCTCTCTCTTTAAACCCATTCAAAACATTGTGCTCTTGTAGTGTTTTTAGAAAAGATTTTATTACAAAGAATTAATCTCACGTCAAGCAAAAACACACACAAAAGCTTTTGTCTTTTAAAAACAAATAAAGAGGTGAAAGTGAATATGTTATTCTCGAAAACTGATACTTTTGTAAATAAAAAATTCTCACGCGAAACAAATTTCCTTTTGTCAATTAAGAGACAAGTCCTGTAATAAAACAAGTCTTCAAGTACGTGCATGACAAAACACATGGTAGGAAACATGTACAAAATTTTGTTTGTAAACTCGTGTGAAAAATTGACTCATGTTTTAAATATTCACTTGAAAAACAAGTAGGAGCAAAAGGTTTCGTGGGGTCAAACCCATTGAATGTTTTAGTTTTTAAAGCCAAATTGTTTTTCCAACACATCTCCCTTTATATTATTTAGGGTTTTGAATCTTTTGATTGGATTTTTTTATGTGTTTAGTTTGATTGCAACAGTTACATGGACAAGCATCTTTAAAGTAAGTTTCTCGTTTGTGATTCACGAGTTTATTAATTACGATTGGTGTTTTGACTTAGGGTAATTATTATGTGTCTTTTTTTTTGTATTAAAATTACTAATTAATGCTTAGTTTTTTCACTTTGGTATTTTTCTGTTTGGTTTTAGGACCTTTAGGTTTATGATGAAATCAACCAGGATTTTATTTTGCCAAGAAGTACCCATTTCATATGCTACTAGGATTTGTAGGTATTTGTATAATGTTATGAGTTTCTGCAACATTATTTGTATACAAATTTTATATTGTGTTATGAGTATCTGATCTAATCTTACTTTGTATATGGAGAAAATGGGAGTGGTGATTGAGTGAATCATGTTCATGTTACTGTTAGCGTAGAGGCGTTTTGTTCAAAATTTTGAGTAGGAGTTATTATTAGTTATGATTAGTTATCTTTATGTTAGCACATACTAATACAAATAAGTTGGTTGAATGTGTTTGTGAACTATCCCAAGATGCCGTGTGCTCCTGGATCAACATGTTCATTTTGTCTTCTGTAAAGTATATCGACTATCAAGTAAGCTTTGACATGCACTTCATTGATGCTTAGGCGAAACACTAGTTTCTTGACCATTTGCAAAAGCCCCTCCCAAAAAGTAAATATGTACCCTTTTGTAAATTTTTTTCACTCAAATTTCGTAGCTAGTGTTCCTATCTACCAATTAAAAACCGATTTATACGAGAATGTTATCATAGAATTAAATGATGCAAGAGAGTGTGGATTTGAGTTTAATGTATGTGTTAACTTTGAGGTCTATCAGTTCATGTATCTTATTTCTTGTTAATCTTTTTTTTTTGTTCTCAACTAGCCTGCTACTACATTCAAGGGAGCTTATGGAACTCTACGACTTGATATATCCGGTAAAAATGTTACCATTCTAAAGATATAGTACTTAAACCAGGTACTCATTAATTTAACCGTGGTCATGTGTTATTACATTAGTTATCTATTTGAATATAATGAGTGATAAGGTGTAATTGATTTATTTGCATTGAATGCAAGCATTACTAGGTGAAGACTCTGACATTAATCCCAGCGTATCAAGGGATATTTCCCTAGTAATTGGTGCAAGACGACACCTGTAGTTGGTTCACAGAAAGTATATCCTTGATAAAACCGAAAGTGACCCTACAAGTAATGAAAAGCTCGGTTGCTTTTATAACTAATTTATTAAAAGATTTAGAAGTTATATTTAATAAGTTTCAATGTTTTTGATTTCTCGCATTTTTTTAAACTGCAAAATAGCGAAAGATGATTTATATTACGACCATGCTTGACTTGTGAAAGGTGTTTCTGGGATGGCCAAATTAATCGAAGCTAAGCTCACAGTGTGAACATATATTAATGGTTTTTTGTCTTTAAGAAAAAGAACTGAAATGAGATTTACAATACATGAACTTTCCACCCATTGCCATTGCCATTGTCTTGTATATTATGTTATTTTGTAGGTTCTATTGATTTGTTGCTCATTTATGTTTATTTTGGCAGTCTGCTCGTGGGGGATTGAGAACCTGTAAAAAATCCATGTTTTTCTCCGGGTAAAGTTTTTTTTTTCCGTTTAGATGATACTGTAAACAATTGACATTTAAGCACTAGTTCCGGAGGTTGATGTCTAATGGTTCTTATCAACTTTTTGCAGATTCTTTTTAAGGAACGATTGAGTTCTAGATATTGACGCAACTAATGGATATATGGAGCCTCATGGTGATACGACTTGACCGCAGGTCTTTTGACTCTAATTCAGTATATTTAGTATATTACCATGCTAGTGACATTTTCTTCGTGCCTCAACTGGTTTTCCATTGGCTTGGTGCCTATTTCGCTTGCGGCTCTGGGTATTTTATCAGATGATAACGAGGATTTACATCCAGCGGATATCCTTGTGCTCATTGGGAAAACGGCCAAGATGTGTGTATGGATGTCACAGGTGTCTCACCCTTTACTGGGGATGGAGTTCGTGCCTTCATTCCAGGCCAGACTATTTCGAGAGCAATTTCACGCAAACGTACTAAATATTTGAATGAATGTGTTTCTCATGGTTATGGTTTGTGTGTCTTAGATTTTACTACATTAGGGGAGCTTAGTTGTTTAGTTAGCAATGATGCTGGTAGTGGTTCAGGTAGTTTTATTTTTCATAGGTTGGGTGTCGTTATTCAGAAAGGGGTTGGTGCTCACCTTGTTGCTCGGCTGCCAACCAAAAACTCTGTATTTTGATTTTATTTCATTTCTTAAAAAAAAATGGTTTTTTAATTTTAGTTATAATGAATCAGATGTATTTGTGATTGTGTTGTGTAAAGAGAATTACAAACATAAGTCTCACCGGAACAAGATCAAGAAATATTAACTCCTATGTTATTGTTATGTTAATGTTCCTACTATAATTAGACATTGATTTGTATCTTCTCAATAACTTGCAGATCTATTTTCTTTTAACATGTCTTCTTGTAGTGACCTTTTGGGGTTGGGTTTATATTTTTAGTCTTATCAGGATCCTTGAATGTTATCACCAAGATTGCTAGTAAATACAGTAGCAGGTTTCTGAACTAGTAACAAAAATGGGTTATCTGAAGTTCGAAATTTCTGTCATCCATTTGAAACCGCGTGACTAATAACATCAATAGAACACGTGTGATCTTGATTAGTACAACTAGTTATCTTATCTTATCTTATATTTTTTTTTGTAGTTGATGGACTTTGATCCAACTTACTTTTAGTGTTATTGGTTGTTGATCGATCGTTAGATTTAGAGTCGATCATTATAATCAATTTATTTTTGTTTTATGGGCTTAAACAACGACAAGGCAATGGAGTTGGGAAAGCCACCCCTCGTACAAGTAAGGAAAACAATAGAAGTTTGAACAAATATTTTTACATGTTTGGACTTTTTTTTCTTTCTTTTGTTACTCATACACAAACTTTAACTTATTAGGCCGCCTATTCCTATCCACCAGGCCAAATAATTTTATTTCCTATACCAGGTGGTATGACAAATAAGTTGTGCTAATATGGTCTACTATGGGAAAACTGCTGAGCAACAGTTTTTTTAGCAAACGATATTAGACAGCATCGTTAGTAATAGAGTCTTTATTGCTGAAAATACTCAGAATATCCCTCAACAAAAAGTCTAGCACCAACAGTTGGTTCTTTGTCGCTATATATAAATAGGTAATTTCCAAACTGAAAATTTACGCCAGAATTTTTACACAAATTGTTTTCTTCTATTTCTCTCTTTCTCAATCTATTTTTTTTTTCAAAATTCTCAAATGACAGAATTTCAATCGCAACTTGATTTTTCAGGAGTAGTGCTTGAAGGTGTTGTTAAGAAGATATGTGATAGTTATAAAGAAATATATAGGTAAAAAGCAAAGAAGCTTCAAGTTTTGAATATCAACTAACTCAAACCTGCAGCTAAGAAAAGGCAAAGACGAGTTAAGGGCAAGGAAAATCAAGGAAAAACAAATTTGAAGGAAAAAAACAAGATCAACAAACGAAACTCCGTTCATGAGCGCATTGATTGGAAGTTATGTGAGATGAAGAAGATAAACAAGATGAAGAACATTTTTCCAGATTTATATTTTTAAAGTTTATATTTTGAATTATTATTGTCGAGTTTTATGTCTTGCAAAAAATGATTATTAAATCTGGTGCTATCTGTGATTTTGCAGGAGGCTCGGGGAAGTGCCCAAGCTCAGATGAAGCAGAAACCAGAGCTTGCAGGAAGCCATCAGGTGGGATAGAGACTCAGGATTAGACGATATTACCTTGTATAATGACAATCTCAACGTTATCAATGGCATGAAGAGAAGAACTTTTGCTGTAAACTGGAGGTGTAAAGCTTTACTACAAAAAGCGCAATGGACATCAACAATTCTTTTGCTTCTTATTCCTTCTTCTATATGAATAGAGATTGTAACCTTAATGCAGACAAAATAGCTAAAAGTCTTAATAGGTTGTGAGGCAGGATATAGATTCTAGGAGATGGGAAAAAAAACCAGAAATTAGTTTTTTTTTGAAAATGTTTATAAAATAAACAATGTTCCTCAGCTTTTCTAGTCTTAATGTATATGTCTCTCTAGTCTTATAAAAAAACAAAAAAAAATACATGATTTATAAAGGGGGATACCAGTCCTACTAGGGGCCGATACCATTTCATCGATCCAATGGTCAGGATCGCTTAATATTTTTTTGTCTTATATGAAAAGGTATAAAGCCCCTAGTAGGACTGGCATCCCCCTTTATAAATCATGAAAAAATACGATATAAATCTGGATGAACCCGTTTCCCAAATGTAAAAGAATCAGTACTGCTTGCTGCCTTTTTTTTTTTTATGGAAAAGATTATATATTAACTAGCAAATGTAGTACAAAAGATTTACAAAAATCATTTTCATCAAAAAAATAAATAAATTAGAATCTATGTTAGTTTTATGCACTTTTCGACGTAAGCTATCAGTATTGCTGGCTGCTGATTGTTTTAGACTCCGGTTGTAAAAGTAGGTGTACATCCTGCCTAGCTAAGAGGAATGAAACAAGATAAAAATGTACGCCATCCCACCAACAATTATAATCCAAGTAATTGGGGGATATGAATTACTAACCTCATCCAATAATATCCGTTAAGGGGTGTTTTTGAGGACGAAAATACTTAAATACCCTTCCATTTAAATTAAATTTTAAACTAAAAATCAAAATCAAAATCAAACCCTAACAAGTTCTTAAAGATAAGTTAAATTGAATTGTTCTTGAGAAAGAAGAAGATGAAGATGAAGAAATGACTTTATTGAGAAGGTACATGATACCTAATCATATTTAAAGTGTTGTTGCTGTTTTAAAACTTCGTTTGGGGTTAATGATAAACTTTCAATCCACTTTGCTTGTGTTTATGATGAATACCCTACTATTTTTTTGTTCGTAGTTTTTAGGATGAATACCATGCGGTACTAGTGCGGCATGGTTTTTTAAGATGAATACCATGCCGTACTTGTTATTTCCGCACAAGTTTTCCTCAGATGTTTTTGTCCTCAAACCAAAGACTGCAGACACTTGGGAATCAACCATGTCAGACTCTACCAAGATTTTCGATAATGAACTTTCTATGCGTAGAGTATACTTCCAATTTTCAAAATTGGGGGATATTGTGTATTGGGCATGGTATTCATACTTTTACCATGCCGACATCGAGGTTTTTCAAAGTAAACAATGCTAATTCAGTGAAAAAAATAATCAAATTTCAATACATTAATACCTATATATGAGTAATTGGAGCACTTCTTTGTTCAGCTAGTTTATTTTCCTGGGTTGGTTCTTCACCTAAACCTTCATGATCATAAATATCTTGATTTGATGTTGTTGCATCAACAAATTCAATGATAATGATTTATTCTAATGATTACTAAACTAATCTATTAACTTAATTAATTATATTTAACCACTAAACATGATTAGTAGGGGGTAGATTAGGAATTAGATAAAATGCTTAGATAAGGGGTGACCCCGATTTAATATTTAAATTCAGTTTTTGTCTTTTTCGTCAATCGCCAATTAGTTTTTTTTATCCCCAATTGCGAAAAAAAAAAAAAAGGGAAGACGGAATATGCTTCCTCCGTTGTTGGATGATTAGATTCTCTTTTTGGTTAAGCAATCTTGTTGGTGAGAATATGTCTCCTTAAAACTTTTAAATTTTAATATTATGTTATGTAACGATGACGTTATTGATGGCCCACCATTCTCAAGGTTCGAGAGGACTCCAGAAGATCATCTACTTCTTAAGTAATGGCCCACCATTACCGCTCTCCGCTCTCTCCGTACGTGGTTTTTCCAAAATAAACAAACTCTGAAACAAATCTTTCTAGATCTTTAATTCTCAAATATTATAATCCAAATTTGTTGGATATTATCCAAATTATTCATATTTTCCAAATAGATTTGGATACAATACATAAATATTTTATTAGTATTTTAATTAAATAAAATTATCGCCATTGTATGCGTTTTCCCAGTTTCGATTTCATTATCTCTAATGGTTCTCTTAAATCCATCCGAGGTTTTTCATAGCCTTATAGGCGTTTCTAGCGATTGTTACAACAATTGTTTCAAATACATCAAGGACAATTTCTTCCGGCTTGACGTATATCTACAGTTTCATGAAGATCAATGGCTACCAGATTTAATTGTGATAATGATGTTTTGTGCTTATTACCCCCTTTTGGGACAACATCTTAATGAAGAAGACAGTGAAGAAGAAGATAAATTCTTCAAATCAAAATGGCAGAATTCTAGTTCAAAGGCCATCCCTCAAGTATCATCAATTTCCTTTTTGAAATTCATGTATTTAATATGCTTGTATTACAATTTACTTATTATTGTGATACAAAAAAATTTGTATTTTAGTATGTTTTTCAATGATGTATCTGAACATGATGTATACAATCTTTTAATATTAATATTAATGAAATTGAGAGAATTAAACCCTGGCTTGATTGGGGTATACCTAGATTAATTGGGGTATACCAAATGACAAAATAGGGTCATTTTGAAGTAAAAAAGGTCACCCCTTATCCAAATATTTTCAAAATGGCAAAATTGTCATCGTTTAATTAACATTAAAATTTTGATTAGATTAATTAATTAAGTTTAAATTGATTGAATAGATTAAAACTTATGAATTTAAGTTATGAAATTTTGTTTTTGATTGAACTTTTGCGGGATGATTTTTGTTGAATTTCTATTTATTTTTTTAGGATATCTCTTGCAACGAAAATGAAGCACACAACCGAAACACTTCTAAAAAGGGGATTGCAAATCTGTTGTATGAAATCATACTCAAAATCAAAGAAGAAATCAACACTTTCAGTTCTGAAAGTATGAAAAGTCGGTAAGGTCGACGAATGAAGAACATGCCGACTGTATTTGGCCGGCAAGGTATTTAAATGAAGAACATGCCGACTTTTTTTTTTTTTTTTGACACACATGAGATGGCTATTGAAAAATATTAGTCGGCAAGGTCTACAAAAAAAAACCCGCCGGCTGTTGAAAAATACCACGCCGGCTGTTGAAAATACCCTGACGGCTATATTTGGCCGGCAAGGTCTTCAAAAAATACCCTGCCGGCTGTTGAAAAAAATTACACAGGAGATGGCTATTGAAAAATACCACACAAGCTATTGAAGATACCCTGTCGGCTTTATTTGGCCGGCAAGGTCTTCAAAAAATACCCTGCCGGCTGTTGAAAAAATACACACAGGAGATGGCTATTGAAAAATACCACGCTGGCTGTTGAAAATACCCTGCCGGCTATATTTGGCCGACAAGGTCTTCAAAAAATACCCTAGAAATTTTGTTGAAAAAAATTTACGATGTAGCCATGGCTATTATGAAAAGTCGGCAAGATATGCATGTTACGACCTTGCCGACCAAAAACACAGAAATCATAATTTTCGATTTCTAACCTAATATAACAATCAAATCACACAACACAATGATGGGTTTGAGTTTAAACATCATTTATAGTCTTCTTCGCTGGTAGAGTCAACAATTTTTTTAGAAAATCAAAGTTCAAGATTTTTATAGGGCTTTGGTTGATGGAAGATGAAGATGAAGAAGAAGAAGAGAAGATTAAGAGTTGTTTAGTTTTTTAATTTTAGGGTTAATGAAATTAAGAAATGAGTTTAGTTTAAAATTTAATTAGTTCAAGGGTATTTAAGTAAAATCACCTTTTTTAATAATGGCACACCATGTCCCCTTGAAATTGGGTATACCCTAATGAAGCCAGGAAAAAAAAAGAAGATAAGAATTACAGAGAATTCTTAATGTTTAAGTTGTTGACTTTTCTAAACTTAGACACCTGGCTTCATATGTGTCTCTTTATTCAATTGCCGACTTATACTAGAGTAGGCTATAAATAGCCAATTCTCTTCTCCTCTTTGTAGATATACCAGGGCTTAGCCCGTGCCGTAACGGCACGGGAATTGATATGTATTTCAATTATATCCATCATGTCATACATATCATAATTGTTTGCATACAATGGATCAAGTCGATCCAAGTCTAACTGTTTTTGAGGTGTTGGTTAATAAACATGTCCTTAGCCGCAAATCTTTTAATATTATGTTTGTATGTTATATAATCCTTTAGGACAATCATATTTAATCGTTAACCAATTCCTCAAAATCCTACGGGCCTATGGGTAGTAGATTACTACTTCATTCTCTTCTTCAAAACAAAGTAGTGTCCTTACTTCAAAAAGAAATAAATCATCAAAAGTCGTTCACCGAATTTGTAACAAAATTGAAAACACAAAATTACTTCAATATCAATCAGATTAATCTCACAAAATATGTTAGCTTCAGGAATTATTTTTCTGCCTTTGGTGATAAAAATTTCCAAATTTACATAGATTTGTGTTTATTTATTTTTCTAAAGTTTGTAATATGTAATTCTTGATCCATTTCGTTTCTTATCTGCTTATCTTATCTCTTTACATATTACCAACTATTTCTCAAGCATGCATAATCACATGAAAAATATATTTTTCATGACGAAAGAAAGCTAGCGAGAAACAAAAATCATGACAGAAAAATGAGAATATAGAGAGATATGAGAAACTAAATCAATTACAATTGATTCGTGTGTAGCCTTGTATTGGTCAATTTTTTTAATAGGTTTCATCTTCTTTCCTGCCCCGACCAGAAAAATCTTAAAACCACAGCTATTGATCTATCTTCTTCTTAGAAAAATTTGGCATTTAGTATTTATTTTAATTTAAACAAAAGAAGAAAAAAATAAAAGAAAAAAATTTAAAAACTAACATCAAACTAACAAAAATTTAACCAAATGTAACTAAATAATTTATCTAGCTTATGACACCTTTCTCATCACACTACCACTACTTCTTCCACCACCACCATCATTAACGTCATCACTCCACCATTCTCACTAACACCCACCACCATTATCCCCACCATCCATCCACCACCCCCGCCCACCATTAATATAAAATAAATTTATTATGCATTGTATTAATGAATATATATTTATTTAATTAAATAAAGAAAGAAACATTTATTATGAAATATATCAATATAATATTTATTATTGAAAATTAATTAAACTGAAAATTTTACAGCCGTAGATTTAGCTTTCCCAAGAATAAATTTCAAAAAATAAAAATAAATGTAAATTTTTCTACTTTAAATATTTCATTTCTATGTCATTTGTTTGAATTGGTATGATTGCATCTCATATTTCTTCTCTTTCTCCTTTTTTGTCTAGACTGGGATGGCTTTAAAAAGAACCCACAATTGGGGGATATCAAAACTAACCGGGGGATATGAATTACTTCACCCAACCAATAGTTTCTGCTAAGGGGTGTTTTTGGGGGGAAAAAATACGAAACTACCCTTTAAAACAATAAAAGCTAAATCAAACATAAAAATACCCAACTCCCTTTTAAATTCGAAACATTTCTCACTTCCTTTCAAATTCCATTCTCCTTCTCTCGCCAGGCTCCCTCACTTTGATTTTTTTGTTTTTTACATTCGTTAGGGAAGAAGACCACGCCGGTAGTGATGAAGACCATGCCGGTACTGAGTGCCGGCATAGTTATTTATGATGAAGACCACGCCGGTACTGAGTTCCGGTATGGTTATTTAGGATGAAGACCATGCCGATACTAGGTTCCTCAGTACCGACATGGTTATTTAGGATGAAGACCACGACGATACTGAGTTCCGGCATGCTCGATATAAATCTATCCATGCCGGTAGTCAAGTGAAAAAAAATCAATTTTCTGGATACTTTTCATCATGTGCCGGCATAGAAGTTTAAGCAGCATACTATGCCGGAAGCAGTGCCGGCATGCTCGAAAATTAGATAACTATACGGAAAGTGGACTGATTAGAACAAAAAAAAAAGGTTTTGAAGATCAAAACCAAAAAAATTTGTGGCAAACAATTTATGAAAATTTCCAGCAAATGCCAATGGTTTTTTGGTTGAATACCATGTAAAGACCGAGCTTTTAGAAATTTGCAACAATGGTGGATTCAAAGAAAAAAAAATCAAATTTTCAACCTCTTAGCAGCAATTCTCTCTTCACAATCATCCTCCATTCTCACAAAAAAAAATTCCCTCTCAAATATTTTTTTCCCTCCTACTCTCACCTCACTCACACAAATTCTAATAAAAATACACACTAATCTATCCCCCAAATACTTAAGATTTTTACTAATTATTATTAACCACTAAACATGATTAGTGAGGGCTAGATTAGGAATTAAAAAATAATTACATAAGGGGTGACCCAGCTTTGCTATTTGGATCCCTATTTTGTCATGTACCTATATCCCCAATTAGTTTTGATATCCCCCAATTGCGCGTTCTTTAAAAAACAACTCAACTACTAAAAAAAGTATGATGAAATTAGAGTTGTGGGCAATGATTTTTTTCTTAGTTTTTCAGACCTATTTCTATTCTATTTGTATTTTTCATCTATAAGTTTGACAACCGTCCATTTTCTACAATGCATAAATATAGTCGTTGCTTAGTTAATTATTTTTGTAACTGTGTTAACTGTAGATAAATTATTATAACACTAATAATAACGACATATTTTCAACGATTTTTTTTTTTGACGCTACAATAAATATTTAGTAACGTTTTTTTTGACGTTACAAAAACAATGATTTCGTGTAGTGTTAATTATGATAGTTAATGAGACATTTATTAACAAAAATTAATATATAATAATTTTAAGAGAAATTAACATAAACAAATTAAGACTATTGTATATGCTTGGAACTTTTAATCATATAAGTCATTGTATAAGAGTTTATGCGGACAATCACAACAATAGATTTATCGCCCTACAAAAAATCGAGATGCGGCTTTGTCCGGTAGGTGAAGACACATGCTTGATAGTAAGTAAAATTGTGTGTACGTGTGTGTTAATTTTGACATGTGTCGTTCATTTCTTGTTACTATATAAAGTGAAAATCGTGCAAGGTTCTTTTCTAATCGTCATGTTTTATTTTGTATCGTAACCGAGTTTATTTAAACACTATAAACGATCAACCATACAACTTCCTCAATATAACGTTGCTTGTTCCGTAATGACAGATAATTAACTGTTAGAATACGGGCATCCAACTCAAAACCAATTGGCAATGAGTGGAGAGGCCCATAGAGTTATAAACCGCAGGATCTTAGATTGCCCATACAATGTGGGACTAATAATCTCAACATTAACATTCTTCACTATTGCTCACAAACGCACACAATCATTGAACCACCCATTATCATCATTTCTTCTGCCAGGGGCGGAGCTAGGAATTTAATTATGAAAAGTAATAAAAAATCATGGTGAGCAAGATGGTAAAAATGGTAGTTTTAGCGCATACATTATATAAAAAAAATAGATATGTAAATTTAACATGCCCACCAGGGTACGTAGGCAACCACCTATCCTTTTCATGGATTGGTTACGACTCAGTCTTCTACCACCACTAAGTATCGTTATCGCCTCCTCCACCCCCACTAACATCACCACCACTACCGCCAACACCCCCATCAAGACAACCACCATAAATTTTCATTGATATGTTTAATAATTAGCAAATTTATTATTTATTAATATATACATACATATATAGTTATCTATTTATTTGGATGATTAATAGCACAATGAGAAATTAATAAACAAATTTATTATGAGATATTTATTTGGATAATTAATGACATTATGAGAAATTAATAAAAATTTATTATGAAAAGATTAGTGGAACATTAATACTATAAGCAAATTTAGACCGTTGGACTTATTTTAACTTTCGATCCAAGACATCACTTGTGGAAACACCCATATCCATGGATTTAGCTTTCCCAAGAATGAATTCGACGCTCTTTATCTAGGCTAAGTCGTCCATGGATTTAGCAAATTTATTATTTATTTAATGAAAGTATTTACAATGAAAAGTTTCTAATGAGAAAATAATTTTTTTTTTAATGAAAGTATATCTATTAAGATAATTATAATACATTTATAGTGGGAGATTATTAAAATATTCATTACAAAAAGTTACTAATGCAATAATGATGTAAAATACATACTCCCTCCGTCCCTAATATATAGGCGGAGAAGGTGAAATCTCTTCATTTAAGAAATTCTTTGGTTTTCATAAATTTTCATGTTTTTTCCTGTTTTTACCCTTTGTCTTATTCTCACTACAATTTCCCATACAACAATTCTTTGCATTGGGAACAAAATTTGTTGTTTTTAGTGCAAGAAAAACCAATTCCTAGTAGAATAAGACAAAAAAACTCAATTTCCAAAGACATAAAATAATTCTTTATTAAACCTTAACATGTATACGGGTATACAAGTTAACAAAAGCCATGATGAAAATATAAGTAAATTATTCATTATGAGAGATTAATGAGACACTAATTAATAAAACACTCATAATGATTAATTTTAGTGGAAGAAGTAAGTAGTGATAATTATAAAAAATACACATTTATTAGATTAATTAAGAGGACATTTAATAATGAAAAGTTAATAATTAATTATGAGAGATTAATGAGACACTAATTAACAAAACACTCATAATGATTAATCATAATTAGAGCAAACCATTAATGAGACACTAATTAACAAAACACTCATAATGATTAATCATAATTAGAGCGAACCACAACCATGGATTTAGCTTTCCCCAAAATGCATCCTGACCGCTCTTTATCTAGGCTAAGTTGTCCATGCTATGCTTTATAAGGGAGATCTTTATAACAACACAAAATTGGTTGAAAAAGATATGTAAAATTTGATACTGTTTAAATGGATGAGAATGTAAAAATAGTCAGGATGTAAACAGTTTCATACTACCCATTTTCAAATATTTTTTTTATTTTTAATTTACGTCGGGATGCATCCAGTTTCATCCTCACTCTTTTTTAAGTTTAGCCAGGATGAATCCAGTTTCATTCTTGCTATTTTTATGGTGTCCATTTCACCCATACTAATTTTTACTCGTCTATTAAAATCATGTTTTAAAAATATTTGGACAAACGACCCATTTTTCGTTATAACAAATAACAGAAATTTGAGAGTAATAAAACATGGAACACAAAACAGTTCCACAGTTCCCTTTTTCATCTCCTTATTAGTGTTATACTAATTAAATGAGTTAGACTATAATATGTGGCCGTATGAGCCCGTGATTACATAGAATATTACTCCTTTTCCTATCAAAAAGAAAAAGTCCTGGCAGATGCTGACGGTGGTTTTAGATGTCGGTGGCCATGAGGAACGAAACAAGAGAAAAACGTACAACATCCCAACAATCATAATCCAGTGGGATGAAGAGGAATGCAGAGCCGCCGTCTCCCCTATTGGCCAGATTCAAAATTCATACTGTACCTGTTTTTGTGAGTTAAAAAGTGATTGACATGTCAAATAAAATAAGATGAAAAACCAAATGATTCCTACTTTCATGTCGATAGTCATTTTTTCAACCAGTAAAGAAAAGTTAGTAGTAAACCACTCTTGCC